>JAHLJT010008756.1:119201388-119377330 GCA_031308135.1 Acheta domesticus
TTGGATTACTGGGAGTTTAGACAAGTTCTACACAAATTTCAGCGGACAATCCCAGAGCTCCGAAACTATCTGTACGACTGGCTTTTACGCCACATTCGGCGATCTCGATTCCAAAACTCTTGTATTCAAGACGTTTCTCTGCCTCATGGTAACCACGTTGATCGCAATGGTACAGCAACAATCCACACAGTAAACAGATTGGTTCTCCAAAATCCAGGATGACTATATCGGTTTGTTTGTGCTACGTTGCGATCAGTTTGAATTTGTTAGTAGCTACAATCGTACACAATCCAACAGGACGGTCACCGGTTTCGGTGAATGTTGCTACACTTGGGGGCATGTGTCGGGAACTTCGAGGGCGGTACAGATCTGCCAGTGGATGGTAAGCTACACACCCTGTCGTGTCTTTTCAAGTATTGGACTTTGCTCAGGATGGACAAGCGAGACAATTGATCGATGTTTTCTACGTGTTCCTGACAAATGAGCATTTATCATCTTGGGAAATTTTGAGAACCGCTTTATCATAATGTCGTGTTCTCAAGGCCTGATCTTGGGCAGCTATACAAGTGCTTCCGATTCTGGCTTCATTCTTCCCCTTTTAAGCCACATAAATGATTGATCTTTATTGATCTGCACCTTGTCCATTCTTTTTAGATATTGTCCGTGGAGTGGTTTGTCTCTCCACGATTTCTTTAACATTGTTCTGCGTGTCTCTGTTCAGTGTTATGGTGTCTTGCATAGTTTTCTTCGCAATGCTTCTTGCTACACTAACAATGCCTCTGTTTCCCATTCTTCGGTCAGATTTCATGACCTGCCTCATTAGAGGGTCATCTTGATGGCTGACTACATACTTTCCCATCCCGACTATTGCATTGTGCCAGGAGGCTTCAATTTGTCTGAGGCCTCTTCCTCCTTCCTTACGTGACACATAAAGTCTATGTACATCAGCTCGAGGGTGGGCAACATGATGCATTGTAAGCAGTTTTCTGGTTTTTCGATCCATGATGCGAATTTCTTGCTCAGTCCAGTCCACTAGTCCGAAACTGTATTCGGCTACAGGCACCGCCAAACTACCTATTGCTGATATTTTATTCCTGGAGTTCAGAGCGGACTGCAGGACAAGTCTCACTCTTCTATAATACTCCCTGCGAATTCTCTCTTTCATTGTGTCGTTCGAGATGGTCTCACATTCTTCAATGCCCAGATATTTGTAAGTTTTACCTGGCTCAAGATCTTGAATCACAGTGTGCTATCAACTTCAATGTTCTCTGACGTTGTCATTTTGCCTCTTTTTAAATTGATTTTTGCACACTTGTCAAGACCAAACTTCATGCAGATGTCATTGCTAAAGTCATTCACGACAGACAGCATTTGGGAGAGAATCGCTTCATTCTTAGCAAAAACTTTAAGATCATCCATGTAAAATAAATGTGATACTGGCATTTCATCACCATGGAGCTTGTAACCAAAGTCAGTGTGCGACAGCTGTCTCGATAGAGGAATCAAACTAATGCAAAACAGCAGAGGGGATAGTGAATCGCCTTGAAAATTCCTCTGTTAATCTGAATACTTCTGGTCTCTACTAGTCCCTTGCCGCTGTGGATTAGTAACCTGGTGCTCCACGACTTCATACTAGCCTTGCAAAACTCAACAAGTCTAGGATGAAATCGATAGATCTCCAGGGTCTTCAAAATCCAATCGTGTGGTACACTGTCAAAGGCCTTCTGGTAGTCAATCCAAGCCATGCTTAAATTACGTTTTCGTTTCTTTACAGTCATTCAAATTATTTATTCAGAAGCAAGATTTCCTTACAGCCATAGGAACCTTACGACATCCTTTCTGTTCAACTGGCAACAGATGGTTCTTCTCTAGGTGCCTATACATTTTGTCAGCAATGGCTGCACTTATAGTTTGTACATTACTGGCAGGCAAGTAAATGGCCTGTAGTTCTTCGCCAAAGAGCTGTCTCCTCCTTTGGTAGCAAATACGTAATGCCGCGAGTGAGCCATTCGGGGAGTTCGTTAGGGGTTTCTAAAATTTTATTAACAGCCTTTGCAAAGATGAGAATGTAGTGCTGTTAATTCTTAATCCAATAAATATGGATCTTATCAATCCCAGGGGATTTCCAGTTTCCCATATTCTTAATTGTTTGGCATAGGTTCCTCTTTCGAAAATCCTTGAACATGTTCCACTGCTTCCACGAGTCAATTGGCAGCATCAACTTCAGATGGGAGCCACGATGCGTCTTTGTTGTAGAATCTGGGTTCCTCCCAGATTCCTGACCAAAATGTTTCGACGTCATCTTTTGAAGGAGGGGGCAGCATGCCATTCGGTTTTTCAGTCAGAATGCGATAGAATCTCTTCGCGTCTGTTTCAAACAACCGGTTTCTGTACACGGAAATCGATTCTACGTTTGTACCGTCTTATTCGTTGAGCCCATGCTTGGATTTTTTCTTTTAGCTTTTCAGCTACCATTAGCCTTGTTGTGTCATTGTCCAATTAGGTATTTTGTTCAACATGGAGTATTTTTTGTTGAACTTTGTACGTGTGGTTTGACTTAGAAGATGCCTCGGCTAGGAGTGATATTTCACGCCGTGTGTCCGCTAACCGTTTCATAATTCTTTTCATCCACGGAGGTACGGAGCTTTTTACTCTGGCTGTCGGCCATCGGTGTTCTTGGCTGGTCCCAAGATTATCTGAGATACTAGATATCCAGTTGCATACACGATGTGATTGATTTCAGTAATATCTAGATCTCTACTTGAGGTCTGTACAACCTCATTTAAGACAGAATTCGCTGTTTCTATCACTCTCTTAGCTTTAGCATTTTCGTAAATTCTCCTCAACGGTGCACGAGATTCGAATGGAAGCAGACGAACTCGTTCTATCTCGCGTCGGAGGAGGTCCCGCATCATGTCCTTATCGTGTGACTCATGGCCAGATGAATTTTCACCACTGACGGATGTTTCATTTGGAAGAGATGAACCTTGAAGTGGATCATCGTTTTCAGGGATACTAGATGGTTCTAAATGTTCGTCATGTGGATTGTTTGATCGATGAACATACTCTGCGTTTCTCTGGATGTCTGCAAGTTGTTCTGCTGTGAGTTTTCCACTGCTGAGTATGTATCGTCGTTGACTGACAAGCTTCTTTGAGTCTAGGGTAGGTCTCATATCTGGGTTCCGCTCTCTCCATATCTTAAAAACTTCTATTTCTGAGCCCCCATTTTTTGCTTTTGCATAGTAAAAGCACCACATCACCTCCATTAATTCATCCCGGGTCCATCTCTGACGATGGCTTCGAGCTACTGCCGGCTCTGGGTCCCTGGGACTAACATCCGTGGGATGGCCAGATGTCGACAAGGTGACATTAGCTCGGTTCCTGAGCAGGTATGGGACATTGGTAGAACAAGGCACGTTAAGGTTCATTTACATTGCTTGTTCTATCCATTTTGCTCATTGTTTGAATTGAAGATTCGCAGAACGCAAGTTCGAGTTCACAGATCACACTTAACCCTCGGGTTGTTTCCTGCCATCCGTTACTGCGACCCATAGTGGCCTCGGGGCATCCCCCCGCAGGGCCCAGCAAGGGGTCCCTCCGATCGCCAGTCGGCATTACTAAAACCCTACGGGATTTTCACTGACTGCTGAAGGCAGCCTCCTTCGCTGGCTAATGCAAGGTTCGGGCCTCCACTCTAATCAGTGGCCTGGTGTGACAACCCAGTTTCTCTCCTGTACCCTCTATGGGCCGACAACAGGAAGTCCAAAGGTTCATGACCCTTCCCTCTCTACTTACTTCCCACTCTCCTCAAAATGAAGTACTTCTTCGTCTGACCCCTCACCTTCAACCTATTCAGCAAGGGAGGCCCTACCGGTAGCTAGGCTACCACTGACATAGCTTTAAGGCTCACGGGGGTACTCAAGCTCCACCACCAACTGCAAGGTCGTGTACTCCCTAGGTGGAGTTGTTATTATTATTATTATTATTATTATTATTATTATTATTATTATTATTATTATTATCATCATCATTATTGGTGCAAAGTAAGTAGAAGGGCAAGAAAAGATCTTCAATGTTCTAATTGTAGGAAGGCACCGAAAAAAATTTGATTTTTTGCAATTTTCGAAACTTTGGAGAGAAACCACGAAAAAACGTTCTTTCCTTTAATAGCGAAAAGAAAGAAAGCAAAATGAGTGGAGCTAAACAGCACGTACTTTCTTGACCGCATTTTCACACAAAATTACCCCAAAAGTCTCCAAATTTTCGAAAAATTGTACATGACCATATTTCAAAAAGATTTCCTTAGAAAATTGATCTCAATATTTTTTTTTGGCAATTTCGCAATTTTCCATAAATCAGAGTTTTCAACGAATATGAGACTTACATTATTCTCCTTAAACGTTAATCGACAAAATTTAAGAAAAAACAATGTCCTTTTTTGAAAATTTGGAAAATGTCCGAGGGGCTTCATGTAAAGTATCCCCCAAAATAAAAATATTATTTTCATATTCAATGGGCCGCGACATCATTCAAATCGATTAGGGAATATCAATTATGGACAAATCGGCTGAGAGGTTTAGCCGCTAGCGTTGTTCACAGACGGACAGGAAGATGTTTTGCCGTCATTCGATTTTTCACCATCCAGGATCCACAAGACATGGATTCTAGACACACTGTGTGTTAGAGGATTTTTGTTTCTAAATTTAGCAACTGGATTCATCCACTTTTCCGTTACCAGAACCCTGTATTATGAGTTTTTCTGCCGAAAATGTGCCGTTTTTGCATGCATTACAAAACTTTCTCTCCACTCCGTAGCGAGAAAGTAACAGTGGTGCTAAAAGCCTTATCTCGCCACCATATCGACGCTCGACATTAATTACCTTCTCAAATATCGGGGTATTATTGCAAAATTTCTGTTAAGCTTTGCGGATTGCGTAAAAAGAAATACATCAATGCATTCAATCAACACAGATACAAATTGAGAAAAAGAAAAAAGTGAGAAAATAAGAAGTGAATTAATATTGGCATTTTCAGTAGTAAATTATAATTAAAATTAAATTAAGTATTTTTCGTATCATTCATTCATTTTTTCTCGTGGCCCCTTGTTGGTGTGAAACCTGTACATATTTCAATAATTTCAAACAGAAATTATACAAAAACTACTCGTTTTTTCAAAATATTGCACATTACCTTTTTTAAAAAGCTTATTTGTACAACAGACTTTGTCTGAGTCAAAAACCTCTATCTTCAATTTTATAGTTTTAAACTTTTTTTTAATTTTTGAAAAACCGGTCGATACCCGAAAATGGGACTAGCACCATATCTTTCATCTCTTATTACATGAGAGATGAAAAACAGCTTGGAAACTACAATTATAATTGAAATGGAAAATTTGCTGAAGATAAAAAATATTTTAAGAAGAATTTATGGACCAAGAGAAACACAGGAAGGTTATAGATTGAGATCTAATGCAGAAATTTACAGTGAAACGGAAAACCTAGAAGTGATGATTACAAACGACGACTACAGTTCTATGGACTTATGGTCCGCATGGACCAATCAAGGTTAAACAAACAAATTTTTGATACAATCTGGAACTACAAAGGTCAAGGGCTATTTCAAACAAATGAAGGAAGAAATACAAACATTTAAAATTTCTGAATAAGACTGTTTAAATCGAAAAGAATACAGAAACAAACTTTTTGAATTCAAATTTCTTGTCGGTGAAAAGAACAGAGGAGAATGGACTGCTGACAGAAGAACTGCACAGTCGAACAAGATGAAGGACTTCTGGAGGAGAAAGAAGGAAACTGTATGAAGCGATATTTGCGGGGTCCATGTTGGCCCGTCCGCATGTACAAAGAGGGAAGAAAATTTAAAGGAAAAATTTGGAACGGTTTTGAGAAAAAATCCGTACATTTCAAGCGCAAATTACGTATAAACTACTTGTTTTTCAAACATAGTACCGACTTTTTTTAAAGAGCTAACTTTGTACAACAGACTGTCTGAGACAAAAATCTTTTATCTTCAATTTTAAAGTTTTAAATTTTCCCCCAATTTTCGAAAAATCGGGGATGTCAACGAAAATGAGATCTGGACCATTCTCCTTCACACAATTCACCAACAAAATTTAATCATAAAATGTGGAGCCATTTTTTTTTAAATTTTGAAAATATCCGGAGGAAAAAAAATTGAAAATATCATGTAAAGTACCCCCCCCAATCAAAATATCGGTTTCAAATCCCGGGCCCGCGACATCAGCTAGAACGATTGAGAATTATCAGTTTTGTAGAAAAACGGCTGAACGGTTCAAACGCTAGCGTTGTGCCCACTGACGAACAGACGGGCGGGCAGACAAACGTTTCGCCGACAATCGATTTTTTCGTATGAAGGACGCACAAAAAATTGATTCTGGCTTCGCCACGTGTTAGAGGATGTTTTTTCTTTATTTAGCAACTGGATTGATCCACTTTTTCCTTACCAGGACCCGGAAATAATAGTTTTTGTTTCGAAAATTCGCCGTTTTCAGGCGCACGATTAAAAATTTTCCTATATTTCACGCAAAAAGTTCTCATATTTTCGAAAAATTGATCGTGACCTTATATGAAGCTTTGTTTTGATGAACACAGTTCATTAAGAAACAAAAAGTATCTTCATAATTGTGGTTGTAGGAAGACGCCGAAAAAATTGTGAATTTTTGGGAAAATGAGATGTATACCATTCTCTGAAGACCACGCACGTACGATTATTTTCTTTTCAACCCAAACCGAGCCCCCCGCCCTCCTCACAGCAACTCACGCCTGGACAGAGTTTCCAGGATAGCCACCGACACTTGCAGCAGCAATTATAACACAGCACAATCCGGTTGCGCAACGCCATCCCGGACTCTCTCCGCCGGCTGCGCGCGGCGCGGCACGGCGTGGCACGGGGCGGGCGGCAGGGAAAGTGAGGGCGAACGCCGTCGCCAGCGCAGCTCCGCCGCCTTCCGCGTTGCTCCGCGCGGCGCCACAAGCTCCAGCCCCGTCGCGTTAACCAGTCTTCTTGAAGTGCGGACACAGTGGCGTAGCTGGGGGGGGGGGGCAGGGGGGGCGGCGAGCCACGGGTGACACCAATTACATTATTTTATTGTAGTAATTATATAATTTAAATAATTTACTTAAAAATGTTATATATTTATAGTTAGTTTTCTTAGTTTTAGTAGTTTGAAAATTTTATAGTAGAAATTATATAATTGTTATGGTCTAGTTAAAAATTATTTATATTAATTTAATAAGTATACATTTAAATAATAATCGTAGATCATGATTTAATTACAATTATATTGCAATTATTCTCAATTACACAGAATTTTTTAAATATATTATAAATAACTATCATGAGCAAATATGTTTGTATTTTAATTAAATAATTACACAATAATGTATATCAATATATCAATGCAGCAATAGATATTTTTATGCTTACTTTATGGAGGGGGTGACACCAACTGAAGCTACGCCACTGTGCGGACAAATATATAGATCTAGAATTGTTAATGTAATTATGTGATGAAACCATATAAAGAATGTCCCTTCAACGATGGCCACCTCCATAACTTTTAAACGATTCACTATAGTGCGGTTTTTCTTTCTCTCTCAAGCCCCTGTGGCCACAATGGAATATCACATGGCACTTCGCGTCTTTCTCGGTCCTGCCGCTAGAAATCGCGTGATCGCAAGCACTGCTTGATACGGTCGTGATCATGCGATATGTAGCAGCACAACTGAGAAAGACGCGAAATACCGTGAAATATTCCATCGGGAAGACGGGCCTTGAGAGGCAAAGTTAGAAAATTCACAGTATATATCGAAGTGCAGTTTTAGCTTAACAATGTGGAATCACGGAGCAAGTAATATGCCGTAGAGATATTGTTTGAAATATTTTTAATTTTCCAGAAATTTAACCATCTTTGATTCTTTGAATGAAACTATTTTTCTCATCAGCAATGGATATATCATAAAAAGGGGAATTCAATGATGGTGTTAGTATTTTAATAGTAATTTGAGGATAAAATTAGATTTTCTGAGATGTGTTTTTAAATTAAACGGACAATATTTCTTGTAGCAGCCTTTGCAACTGTTACCTTCAGGGAAGTCGACAATTTGCGGCGCCAATTCTGTTACAGGGAGACTGTCACGTAGGCTATAATTTAATAATAAATATCATTTTCAAACTCTTCAAACTTGACAAGAATCCAACCATCGTCTCTTCGAAGGTAAATTTCATTTTTAATTAACATTATCATTCATCCACTTTGCAACAACCATACCTCTACTGCTGTTCATAAATGGAAAATATAACAGTACACTTCCGTCTTCTGCAGTGGATTTTCAAGTTTGTGACAGCACGTGGCGTTATGAAGTGAGAAACTCTCCAATCATTATTAGCAGTCGTGACTGTAGATGCGAATTTGTGTTAAAGTTTAGTAAATTTACACTGATAGTCTGTCAAGAATGTTTCAACATTTTTACTGCTTTGTTATCTTGGTACGTGTTTAAATATGACGTTTATTAAGGGTAAATAATAAGAGAAAATATCTACCTATTTATTATTTGATGAATTAATCGAGAAATCACAATAAAAATCTTTAAGCATTCATTCTCTTCCCATGTTTTAAAATGATAGCTTGTTTCTGCCATAACACACTGAGCTCGATTCTTGTAAGTTTGAAAAGGACCTTTATTATTATCGTTCTTCCGCAACAAATTATTGTTATTTTGTCCTATTCGATGATCGTTGCTTTGGAATTTCAGTAGAAGAAAAGTTCAATTCAGATGAACAAATGGGAAAAAATCTCTCATTCTGATCGTAATTATTAATCGATCTTAATATTAATGTTTATTCTTATGATCTTAGTGTCAAGACCGTGCATCGCTGTAATTACGCCTCTATCTTTCATGGCCACCCCTCTCACACTTCCATGTCTCCATGAAACAGTCTCGGAGCCGCGAAGGCCACCTTCACCAACGGCGACTGTTGCAAGGGCTGCTACAAAAAGGTCCTTTTACTTAAAAATCACATATTAGAAAGTCTAATTTTATACTCAAATTACTACCAAAATACTAACATATGATACATCTTTTTAGTCCTCTTTTCACGATCTATCCATTGCTGGTGAAAAACTAGTGGTGCTACAACAACACATACTTTCCCGTATTATTGGAAGCAGCTATGAAGAATTGAATGCACTTTTTGCCCTACTAACATCTTAGCTATTATTTGAAAACGTCCAATTCAACCAAGAAGCGATTAACCACGGTGTAAGATATATAGATGTGGCAACTAGCCGCCTTTGGGACAAATTTTCTGAAGCCAGTTTGAGGCTTGTTTCTCGCTTGTCCGTACGGTGCGCACGATCGGTTTGGGTCGCGGTGTAAGATCTTAAGACGACATCTGAAACTGTGGCTGTTACACATTACACGACCAATCACGACCTTGCCCAAATGAGACCCAAAGATCGCAGCACTTATATGCCAGAACTGTGAGAATTAGCCTCACATGAGCTTCAGTTTTAGACTGGGAGTGAACACACCTATATATCTTACACAGTGCGAACATCTCACTGTTCCCATCGCAGTGTTGTCAAAACTATGTGAATTCTGAATTCCACAACTACATAAAAATATAATACAAAAGTTTTGTAAACTTGTATTGGTAAAAGAAGTCTGATACCATACATCTCTATCAAGTCACAACAATGACACGTAATTCACTGAAATTCGCGACAGTGGAACGGAATTGGGTTTAATACCCTTTGCATTCCAAGAAATGAGACGAAGTGAAGAATGAGTGGCACTACTAGTATGCATGTTTTTATGGATAATAAACATTTATTGACTGAAGGATGGAGTTTGTGAGAGAGGGAATAATTTGACTCACAAGTTTGGAGAAGAAATGTTCTACCTGATGGGAGATAAATTGTTACAGCTGGAATGATTGTCCAATGGGTGGGCGTATGAGCTGCTTGAGATCATCTACATATTGTGGCAATTGGTTTGTCAATGATGGCTGTGGGGGAAATAAGATTATTGTGGCATTGTGATAGGGATGGAAGGGGGAGGATGAGGATAGGCTACAGGAGGAGGTCTTTGAGGAGTTAATGAACGTGGATGATAGTGCATTGCTCGTTGACGGGTGGGGTTGCGAGTTGGGAGTGATTTACTAAAGAGGATATTTTGATAAATTTCACAGTCACGACTAGAGGACCGATGAGCCTTTTCGCAGAGTGAACATTTGGTATCAGTACTAGAACATTCGGCCGTGGCATGCGGCCCTGCACATTTACCACAACGAGGAGGGTTCCAACAGTTCTTTTTTGTGTCTGCGAATAACTGACAACCACGACACTGCACTGGTCCGAGCTATGACGACGCTCTTCAACAGTGATTATAGCATTAAACAATTCCTTTAGTTCCTATTGTAGCGTCACAGCACTGGGCGCGACCGACCGCACAAGTCGTGCAAGGGGGAGGGGTGGTCCTCTCGTGCCGCGCAGGGGCGGACGGACCCCCCGGGGTCTCTCGAGGGTCTCTCTCCGCTGGGGGCGTGTCTGAGAAGGCGGCTGTCCGTTCGCACTAGTGATGTGTGACGACAGAAATCGTTCGCAGATGGACGCCAGGCTCCTTCTGCAGCCAGCCCAAATCTCGAGCGGAAATGACGCTTTGTGCGTGGGAGGTCGGTCACGTGATGCCTCGCAAGGGAGGCGGGTGGAATAAGCTTCCTGGGAGTCGAGTTTTGACCGTAGCGATGTGCGGAGGTGATCGCGAGCAGTGTCTTGCGAGGCGTGGCTTTTCGCCACGGGACAAGAGACCGAGGGCGGCGCTGGTGTAGCGAGCTGGGGTTCTCTTAGTAAATACTGAGGCGGCTCGTCTCAGGAGTCGGACCGCTGTGGAGAGCAGCGTTCCTTATGAGTGTTCCTTAGGAGTGTATATAGTGTAATAAACTTGTAAATAAATATGTACAGTCAACTCCGTGTCTGTGTTCTTCCTCATCCTATGACGACGTCACACTATATTGCCCTGCTTTCTGTTGATTTCGTAAGAGTAACTGCACATAAAGGCCAAGGTTTGCGACTAGAATCAATGCGATAGAACCAATATTTACATGCTAGCCCATTTTTTGCATAATAATAAAATACAAGTAGCTTGCATTCAGGAAACCCATCTTTGCCCTTCCATGAAAATTTATATTCCCGGTTATATTCTATATCGCTATGACCGACCGCGAAATCGGTGCAGTGGTGGGGTAGCAATCTTTGTAAAAAAATCCGTAACACATCACCAGCTACCTTTAAAAATAAAATAATACTTTTGAAAATGTTTTTATAGCTATTCAGCTGAAATCTCAATCTACTCTAATAATTACTTCAATTTACAAACCTCCTAATATTCCATACAGATCAGGTGAAATTGATACCTTATTTTCCTTCCGCCTACCCACATTAGTAATCGGAGACTGGAATGCTAAACACATTGCGTGGGGAAGCAGACTAAACTCACCTGCTGGTAATCTGTTGTTAGCTGATATACAAAGATTAAATTTGGCTGTGCATGCTCCTGATGAACCCAGCTACTATCCCTACTGCGCGTCAGTGCAAGCTGATATTCTAGATTTCGGCATTTCTAACAACATTAGTTGTAACATTCAAGTTGAGATTCATATCGCCCTGCAATCTGATCATCGCCCCGTAGTTTTCTCACTCGGCACAACCCCAGAAGAAATTCGACCCGCTCAACCTTATAATTTACGTAACGTAAACTGGCCATATTATCAGATGCTAGTTACACATCTTTTACCTCCACTGCCATTACTCCGAACTACGCAGGAAATCGACAGCGCCATTGATTCACTTACTCATACCATTTTAGATGCCCTAGACTTAACGGCCCCCACAGCCCGTCAATACACGCCGCTTCCACCAATACCACCAGTGGTAAAAATTCTGATAGGTTTTATTCGAAATCACTGGTTGAGACATCGATCTCTTTTTCTAAAATCTTATTTAAATCTACTAACTAAAATTGTGAGATAACTTTTGGTATTCGTTCACGCGCAAAAGATTCATTTTCAAACTCAAACGGCAAACCCATCTGACCATACACTATGGAACATTACACGACGTCTTCTGCGCAAACCTACCAAACTACTCACCCTTGTTACTCCAACTGGAGAAGAATCTTCTCCTTCCGATAAATGCGATATGCTGGGAAATTACTTTGCATCAACCTTTACTTCTCATCCTTCTCATAATTGGCAACACGATAATAATATTCAAGAAGTAATCGCAAGACCAGAAATAACAGTTCCTGAATGCCCTAAATTTATTTCATCAGTCGAAATTAGTAAATATATTTCACTAGCAACCCCGAAATTATCATATGGCCATGACCTAATATCAACATTTTCATTAAAACGCCTTCCTTTAAAAGTAATAGTACATATTACAACAATATTTAACGTCACCTTGAGACAAACGTACTTCCCTGATAAATGGAAACATGCTCACATTATTCCCATTCTAAAGCCTGGGAAAGCACAAAATGATCCAACTAGGTATCGCCCGATTAGCCTGCTACCTACAATGAGAAAGCTATTTGAAAAATGTATACTCTCTAGGTTAAATTCTTACCTCAGCTCAGTCAATGCCATACCACCTCATCAGTTTGGATTCAAACCCCTTTTGTCTACATATCATCAAATCTTACGCCTAACAGAAGATATCATCGAAGGATTCCATGACCACAAGCATACCGCAGCAGTTTTTCTAGATGTAGCAAAAGCGTTCGATACCGTTTGGCACCCAGGGTTAATTTTCAAATTACGCAGTTTAAGTATTCCGTTATATCACTCACAAATCATTGAAAGTTTACTTAAAAAGCGAACTTTTTCTGTACGTCTCCCTGGTGCTCTCTCCGCACCTTTCACCATTAAAGCAGGAGTACCCCAAGGCTCCACCCTCTCTCCCACTTTATTTAACTTTTACACATCAGATATACCAATCACTCAAAATACTGCAGTAGCACTATTTGCTGATGAGACAGTACTTTATTCCTCTAACAGCAATTTCGAACCTGCCGTGAAAGACCTGCAACATCACCTCACTTAATTCTCCAGCTGGGCCAAAAAAGGGCACATTCAAATAAATCCAACTAAAAGCTAGGCAAAAATATTCACCCTCCATAGACCAGACGTCCCCCCAAATCTCACATACCAAAATCAAAACATCACCTGGCTTCCTCACAATAAAACTGTCAAATATCTTGGAGTTCTGTCTACGACATGGCGGCAAAATATTACTCACCGAATAGCTCTAGCGACTAGTAGAGTCCACCAATTATATCCAATTCTCAAAAAATCATCCCCTCTACAATTACATGTGGCTACTCACCTCTATATGCGACCCATACTTTCCTATGCTTCCTCAGTCTGGGCTGCCGCTGCCAAAACAAACATCCACAAAATTCAAATTTATCAAAATAGATTCCTACGGACCATCACTAAAGCTCCCTGGTACATTCCAAATTCGCAGTTACATATTGAACTTGACATTACACCCATCCCCGTCCACTTCTCCCTCTTAGCCGCAAAATTCTATCCCAAAATATTAAAGATCCCTTCCGCCATTCACTTTCATTTAGGTAAGCAAAATCCTCATCGCAAAAGATTAAAAAGAAAGCTACCATTTTTCGATCCCCCATAGACTAGAACTGATGAGCCTTTTCTCATGATAAATCATTGAAGCACGATATTGTATAATATATAAAACTAGAATATTATCTAAGTGTATATCCATTACTATTATATTTATCTTATGCGACTGCAGAAGGCCATTGGCCAAGCTAGAATACATAAATAAAAAGGAACGGAATTCAATTGTTGCATTCCTGCATTGCCGATATTCCCTTAAAGAGCTAGAAATTTTATTTCCAATATTTGAAAAGAAATGATTTCTTTAAAGGTTAATGTGTAAATGTATAACAATAGTCGAATATAAAAACGAACAAAGAAATAATATACAAAATTGCAAATTCTATTTTACGACGCATCCGGCTGTCTGAAGCGCAGTAAATTTGATGTGGGCTATTATGTTTGTCACGAAATTATAGAAAAAATACTGGTATTTTCAATAAATTAAGCATGGCCTTATTTGAAGATGTAGTTTTGATAAATATTCAGAAAACCAGCTATCGCCGCCCAAAGTATATTTCTTTGACATTTTCCTAATTTTTCGGTTTTCTAATGGTAGAACGGAAATATTAATTTTAGAATATTCATCCAAAATGGCAATTTTCTTTTAAAAATTTATAGCCGTTTTTAAGAAAATGGCGTTTAAGTGCTACTAAAAATACGAAATTTGAAACTCTTTTTCACAGAAAATTTTTGAGTTTTCAGAAACTTCATTTGAAGTCATTTGAAGCACTTACAATCATCAATATAATAATGTTTACAAATTGCTGGTAATGTGGACATTAAAGATTTGAGAAACCTTTCAAAAAAAATACATTAGTGTAATTTTTGAAAAAACAAAAAATATCCCTAAATGAACTTTATGTTATATTAAAGAGTGCAGTTAGCACTATCCGCTCCAAAAATTTGAAGAAAAAATTTGGATCCATTTATGGGAAAATGGCGTTTGAGCGTTTCTGAAAATGCGGAATTTTGAGCTACTTTTTGTAGAAAACGGTTGAGTTTTCATGAACCTTTACTTGACATTATTTAAAGCACATGTACTCGTAAGTACAATAATGTGAACAAATCGCCGCTAATGTAAATACAAATGGCGTGAGAGACAATTCGAAAAAAATACATTTTTGCAATTTTTGAAAAAACAAAAGAATAGAGCAATATGGCGTTTATGTCATCTCATAGAGTACATTTAGTACTATCCCTATCAAAAGTTTAAAGAAAAAAGTTTGAGCCGTTTTTGAGAAAATCTTGTTTTTGTAATTTTTAAAAATTGCACATATTGCACGCAATATTGTGCAAAAACTACTAAAAGTTTCAAAAAAATGGACATGACCTTAATGAAAGAACTCAATATGGATAAGAAATTTTATTTGGAGGAAAAATCTCTATCTGCAATTTTATAGTTGGAGGAAGACGCCGACAAAAATTCAAACTTTTGCAATTTCGAAGATCCAGAGTTTTCAAGCGACATGAGACCTACGCCATTCTCTTAAATGACCTTTACACTCTCCAACAACAAAATTTAGTCAAAATTGTTGTGCCATTTTTTTGAAAATTTTGAAAATGCCCAGTGTCTTCATATAAAGTACCCTCCAAAATTAAAATATCGGTTTCAAATTCAAGGGGCCGCGAGATTATTCAGATCGATCGGGGAGTATCAGTTTTGGAGAAAATAGACCGAACGGTTTAGTCGCTAGCGTTGTTCACAGGCAGACATACGGACGGACAGACGTTTTGTTTTCAATTGTTTTTTCGGTATCAAGGGACTCACAAAATAGGAATTCTGGCTGCACCACGAATTAGGAGATGTTTTTTTCTTAATTTAGCAACTGGATTTATTCATTTTTTCGTTACTTTTCATTATTCATTATTTTCTTTAAACTTTTGGTAAATATAGTGCTAAATGTGCTCTATGAGATGACAATGTCATATTCCTCTATTGTTTTGTTTTTTCAAAAATTGCAAAAACTGTAGTTTTTTTACTTGTCTCTCACTTGTTAATATTTACATTAGTGGCGATTTGTTCACAATTATATTAATGAGTGTATGTGCTTTAAATAATGTCACATTAAAGTTTCTCGAAAATTGAATAGTTTTCTGTGAAAACTACCTCAAAATTGCGCGTTTTCAGAAACGCTCAAACGCCATTTTCTCGAAAATGGTTCCAAATTTTTTGTTCAAACTTTTCGAACGGATAGTGCTTATTGCACTCTTTAATATGGCGTAATGTTAATTTGGGCGATTTTTTTTTTCAAAAATTACAAAAATGTATTTTTTTAAGTTCTCTCATACGGTTAAAATGCACATTTCCAGCAATTTGTAAACACTATTGAATTTGTGAGTGTAAGTGCTTCAAATGACTTCAAATGAAGCTTTTCGAAAACTCAAAACTTTTCTGTAAAAAAGTGCTTCAAATTTCGCATTTACAATAGCGCTTAAACGCCATTTTCTTGAAACGGCTCCAATTAGGGCAAGGTTTTTTTTCTATTCTCAAAATAATAGTATTGTTCTACAATATTGGAAAACCGAAAACTTAAGAAAATGTCGAAAAAATGTAGTTTAGGCGGCGATAGAAGGCAGCTGTCAAGAGTATTGGCAAGTCCGGAAAGCTAGCCTAGACCAAACGAAACAGAAAACTAAAACGGGAAAGTCTGTGCCATTCTGTAGGACCACTAGATTGACATGTTTTGGGTATATGGTAGAAATGTAGTAGCACGAAACCTGTAAGATTTTGAAAGTGGTCTACGAGAAACAAAGTTTAAGAACCTCTGATGTAGAGAAATGAAAGCTCAAGAAATCGATCGTGATAATTAATCTAAATTAGCATGGAAAACACACCATGCTTTCTTCTAGCATAGCACTCAAGTTTTTAATATTAAACAAAATTATTAATGCATATTTTTATTTAAATTTATTTTATTAGAATTTTACGGGCAAGTGGAATGTCGTTTCGAAAAAGTGATTTCTGATGATTAGTATTTGAGTGAATCAAACAAACGAATGGAATCGTATCGAAGTGCATGGAATATTTATATTGGTATTTCTGTACTTGCACTCGTAAATGGGGTATTGTTTTTTCCGTGTTGGAAAATTACTCATACTTATATAAATCCAGAAATCTGTGAGAGTATTAACACAATTTAAAATAGTTAAAAAAGTTGACTTAATGAAAAAATTTGAAAAGTAAATGATGTGGGAGTTGAGAATCTATATTCTGTGTGGCAATCTGATTTCATTGTATATTCGGGTATTCTAAGATTGTTAATTCTCAAGCTGTATAATTTACGGTATTATTGAAATGTTTTTGTAAGAATCATTAATGCGCACCAAATTAATATTTGAGAACTAATTGAATGCGATAATTAGAAATCATATAAATGTGATAAAGATTTATCACCCGTCTAAGGAAACTGCTGGGAAGGGGGGAGCGTCCAGTAACGGGAACTGCTGGTCACGAGTTGTGTGTGCTGTGTGTGTTCTGCGCCGATTTCTTTCCTGGCTTTGTTTCAGCTGTGAGTTGTGAAGTTGTAAGTGGTAAGACACGCGATAAAAATGCTTTTAAAAATTATTGTCATCGCACTATGTAGTGCTCTTACATTGGCACAAGGTACGTATAATTTCAATGTATACATAACTAATAATCGTTAGCTGCCATTATTGTACTTTCATCTTGAGTGCTGGAACTAGAACAGCGTATGACAGCCTCGGGAAAAATTTTCCATTACGTTTTTATCTTTCGATTTTTGTTGGCATCAAATTACTGGGTAGCTGCAATAAATATCTTGAGTTCATTTTTTGTGGCAGCATTTTCATTATTCATTTTCATATTGGAATAAATAATGAAGTGAGATAAGCTTGACACTCGAAAAACCCTTTTCTTTTTTTTCCCTTTTCTTTCACAGTGTAGCAACACTTATTTGTTCTTGTATAAAAAATTGTGAAATGTTTCTTCATAGTTGAAAATTGTTTCAGATACAAAAGAAATTCCAGTTGGACCCGATCCCTCAACCCCCAGACCCATTCATACAACAACATCAGGCACTACAACTACTGAGGCTCCTCCACCTACAACTACTCATAAATCTAATACTACTTCAGTGGCACCAACAACTCCTTCAACATCACCATCAACTGAACATCCCACTTCTACAACTGCAGAGCCTACAACTACTGTTGCACCACCTAAAAAAGGACATTATGTTGTCAAGGATGGAAATAAAACTTGCATTATAGCTGATTTGGCTATTCAAGTAAAGTTTGTTAAAGACAATGCGGTAAGCTGTTAAATGTTTATTATGAAAATTATTTTGTTATAGAAATAGTATTTTCTTCCCTCCCTTTCATAATAAATAATTCATGCAATTGTATTTTTATAAAACAAAGAGTGTTGAAAGGAGAAATGATTAGTATCATGTTTTAACATTTTTTTGGGATGGGGGACGTAACAAGTAAAGTATTCCAGGATCAATTAGCCCTACAGGCACTTATAAAAAAGTCATTTGCAACTTTAAAACAAGTTTTGAGTTAAAGCTATGGTTTCAAAAACAAAAAGGAACATTTTTGAGGTTTCAAATAAAATTGTAATATAAAGTTGATGTATAGCAAAGACTTTTTCTTTGGAAAACGAAGTTAAAATAGTGACATAAAGAATGTCTTCCTTTGTCATGCTGTAGTTATTATATAATTGTTGACAATACAATGTTATCATCAATAGCTATGATTGTTAAATACAATTGTTACAATTATAAATCGGTTTATTGCTGGCTAAGCATATCTCTTACCAGATTGTTTTGTTTTCCTTAGACCTGGGAATTTGATGTGCCTGGTAATGCCTCTAGCAGTGGAGGTATTTGTAATAATGAAACTCAAGAACAAGATCTTGTCCTGTCTTGGGATGATGAACAAGGGAAACTCTTTACACTGACCTTCCAGTTTAGCAAGAATGATACTTCTAAAAAGTTTGTGGTGTCTCAAATAACTCTGGGAATTCCTCTGCAGAGTGAGTATTTGTCTTCCTTGCAAAACAAGATGTTTCTAATTTATTTGATAAGTCTGTACAAACACAAAAATAATATTAAATCAGAAAAGACCATTGTTAACAGAGGATGGAAATGTAAATAAACAATTGTTAGTGTTTTGCACGGAGTGCAATCGACAAGAATTGTGTAAAATTGTGGATTGGAATTTAACAAACTCTCAAGTTGAGGTACTTGTCCTATTTCAAAATAAACTCTCATCTCAAAAGATATGTTGATATCAAGTAGTTGCAGTACTTCATGCTCTTAAATTCATGATTCAGTTGTTTCAAGATGCCTATTTGGCCCATGTTAAAATAAGATCCCTCCTGCTATAAAAGTTGCTTTTAATATGCTGTAGATGTTCGTTTTGAAGGTGCAGGTGAGGCTTTGTCTTTCTGGAAAAAAATAAACTGCTCTAATGTGTGTAAGAATTGATGTTTTTTGGGATCCGTGAAACCAGAAAATCAAGTCATGGCTAAGTGTCGGATTGCCTGCCTGCGTGCCTGCCTTGCTTGGGGTGAACACTAGTGCCCAAACTGTTCAGCCAATTTCCTCCAAATTTGCTGTTGCCCCATCAATCTGACTGATGCCATGGCCCCTTGAATTTAAAACCAGTATTTTAATTTTGGGGGTATTTAACATAAAGCACCCAGGAAGAGCTTTTGCGAAATTTCTACTTGAAATTAATGAAATGTGTACAGGCGTCCCACCAACTAGGAGCCATGAGAAACATTTTGGAGAATAGTAATGTAACAAAAGAATATGAAAAATAATTTCAATTTATATTGAAAATTCCAGTTTTAATTCAGATTTTACTTCACTATTCTACATTTTGTATCCTCAGTCTAATGATTTCTTTCAACCAATCCTCAAACAAATGGATTTAACCCAATTAGGTGTTCTGTTTTAAAATATGATTTAAATGTATTATGAAAGGAAAATTGAAAAACTTGAGTAGAATAATTTTATTATAGTTATTTAGTTCATTTATTTAGTAACAATTATTTACAAGGAGTTAATTAATTTTCACAAATTATTCCAAGAATCTAATTGTTGCATGGCAACATCAATGAGATAGGGATAAAATGAGGCAGCTTGATTTACTCAACATTAATGTTACAATGTCTCTATGTTCAGTCAAATACAGTACGATGAAAATAAAGAGAAGAATGGTTCAAATGAATCTGTATCAATTCTTAAACATTGTGAAGACATGCCTCTAAATGTTAAAATCCTGACAAGTGGGCTGAGAAAAACAAGATTATCTTGATGGCCCAATTTTTAAGATAGGAATTTTTTTCAAATACATCACCACTTTCCTAACTTGAGATATTCATGTATGTCCTATGCTCGGGCCTTTTCTCAAATAGAGAAATTCGAACTGAAAAGCAAATAAATCTGTGTCCCAGAAGAATGGTATGACTTCGTAGCATCAATTTCTTGGAAATTTTTCAGTTGTTAAGAGTGAATCAATATATGCTATAGACTTACAAATACCTTATATAGAATACCAAATATAGACTTACAATTCTTCAAGAAGGTAATCAAAATGCAACAGAGACTTTCAGAATTACTAGATATCAAAACGTCACTTATGAAGGAAGAGATATGCCTGTTTCTACTGAGCATTGTAGCATTATAAACTCCAAATTTTGCATATTTAAAGTATGACAGCAACTCCCTCAGTTGAATGCATCCAAAGAAAACACAGGCTCTTTTACTGAATCCTAAAAGTACGATGATGTTATGAAACTGTCACAAAAGTATGTTGTGCCTGTGCACATTGACTATTACAACTGTCTACTCTATAAACAACAAAAATCTAAAAGAAGAATCTGAAACACACTGATGTCTTACAATGACTAACATTTTGTTGGTGAATAAAATTAATATGGTCAGAAATTCCTTCAATAAATTACCTTTGTTGCATATTATAACTTTAAATATTTGTAAGTGTTTTGCTATAAAAAACATGGCTATAAATTGTTTATAGCCAGTTATTCTTGTTTGAACCCATTGTAGTTATTGAGTGCAAGAGCCAGATATATCAAACACTTATTTATCCAATTGTAACGTATTTCTACTGAAGCTATTGCATTTAAAATTCTAAGAAATGTTCACATTGTTCCATGCCTTTACCTCTCACAAGAAAATGTGATGCAGTTCATTGTTAAATTAATGTAAAATGTTTTTCTCATTTTTCTCAAAACTTTACTTATGGTTATTATGTGGTTCTTGCACTCAGGCTTTCAAATGAATCCAAATCGTAGCTGTACTAATAAAGTATTTTTCTACCTACAGACAAGACTCTGAATTTGACAGAAGAGGAGCCTATGTTTTCAACATCTGTTTCAAAATCTTATCGATGTGAGAAGGAACAAGAAATTAAACTTGCTGAAGAAGGGACAAACACCACATATGCAGTTCTGATGGTCAGCAAACTTCAGTTGGAGGCATTCCATACTTCAGAAGATGAAAAATTCTCAGCAGGTAAGCAATTAGAATGGAATCCTGATGTGGAAGTAATTGGTGTGTTGTTGCAAGTTATTCTTTATCCAGCTTTTGAATTCATCTTCAATACTGTAGTAGAAATTCAGTTCATAGTGAGAAAGTGGGACACAGAATTGCATGAATTGTTTGGTTTGTTGACAGTTCTATTGTCATTAGTAGAGCCTGGAAGTTTGGAAAATGCCTTTTTATAATCGTTTCGATTTTTTGACTTTGAACAATAAAAATCACTTAATTGTACTTCTGGAGTTGTTTTAGTAGATTTTCATTTCATCTTTTTTTTGTCTATTTTAACTTCTGGTGCCTATTTTTGACATTTTGCCTATTTGTACCTTTTTCTTCCTTATTTGTGGCATTTTCTGCCTTTTTCATAGGGTTGTTTTTTCTTCTTCTTTTTCTTTTCTCTCTTTTTTTTTACCTTTTTTTCTTCTTCTTTTCTTTTCTTTTCCTTCCCGTCCTGGCACCAATCTCTATCAAGTTGGAAACATACCTGCTATCCTGGACAATATGATCATGTATTGTCTTTCTGTGGACGCGGAGGTTCCAGTGTCAGGTTGTATTAAAAATCTAAAAGGGAAAGGATGATAACCACTGAAGATTTTTTATCTTTTTCGTTGATGCTTATAGACTTGTTCACTCACAAGAAATCTCATCCTATGTTTGTGTATGGCTTTGGATCCCTTTTGAAAACAGAGCTATCTGTACTTGATTATACCTTTCTCAGTTCCTTCTTGTTCTATCTTCCCTTCTGATAACAGAAGTGCAAAGTACGAAATCTACAATACCGTTTTCACTGCTACCATTCCAAGATCCAAAAGAGTCCACAATAGCATTTTGTAAAGACAGGGTCGCAAGTAAAATAATTTGTTGTTGTCAACTGGATGATCAAGTGCTATCAAGATTGCAAAGAAAAGGTAGTTTCCTCCCATGTTTGTGCTAATGTAAATTTTGGAGTTAAAATAAAAATGTTAATCACTTTTATTTTCTTTTAATTTGTGATTTTTTTAATGTCTTGTGTTTTGCCCCCTACTTAAGTCATGATAAAGGTCTTTTATCTCGCCTACTATTTTACTAAAAATAAATGCCATTTTGCCTGCTTATTTTAGGTAAAATAAGTCTGAACTTCCAGGCTCTAGTCATTAGTACAATCTTTCATTTTTCCACTGAACATTTTAATTAAGTACTTGGGTAACTGAAGTAAATTATACCGTGGTTCATAGCTTGTGTAATGACTGTTGTATTGATAGGGAACCCCCAATCTTGCATTGGAAGGATTTGTGTGGATGAGATGCGAGTTGTTGAAATAATATCACTTTTCTATTCTTCAGTTTTATTGTTTTGGAAAAACAAGCCATTCCTCCATCATTGAGGCTGTCCAAACTTCTATTTGCATGTCAAGTAATTGGTAATGAATGCCTGTTAACATGACTAATAATTTTCCAATTACTAGAGGTTTTTCCTTGTTTCCTTACATACTTCTACATAAAAATACTGGTTAATCTTTATTTAGAATGCCTATCTCCTTTCCATTTTTCTTCATTTAGGTGTGGTGTGTGTGTGTTTGTGTTTTGTTGTTGTTTTTGTAGGAGAGGATGCATGGTCTTGCTGCCTGAAAAAACAATAGAGTTTCATACCTATTGAATGTGTCTTTTGGTTTAGTCTTAAATTGAAATGTCAGTTCATTTCCCGTTCTTGAACGTTTTTTTTAGTTAATTTGGACTCTCCACTCTATTCTATGATAGTTTTCAACTCTCAAACAACCCGTTAGAGGCCATATAAAAATATTGCAATGTTGTTCTGAAAGTTGTTTTGATTTAACCTGTACAATGGACCAGATATGAGAATATTCTTGGATCTAACATGCACTCTGATATTTAGTCATTTTTGCCTTCATTTTCCTTTTCAACATACATCCTGCACAGTAATGGCACTGATCAATATGTCAGATGTAGAAGTGTCCATTGTAAATTACAAAATAAATAAATAAATAAAAAAGAGCTTAGCCCTTTAACTCCTGTACTTCAACCTTTCTTTCACATGTTACCTTCCCACATTCTTGAGCCCCAAGAGGGACAGTTCCCCTGTGCCTTACCCCCTCATGGTTGTTTTCTACAAGTGCAGCCCAAGTTCCTTTTCTTGGCCATACAACTGTTGAATGAAATTGTTGTATGTTATTGTGACCAAGAAGTTAGTTTTAACTTTCATACACTTTCCATTAAGACTGTCTCATCAGACCCTCTCTACCAGTTATATTACATTAACAGGAATTCAGTTTTATGAAAGGTTTTTCTTGTGCAAGAGGTGGAAAAACTATTCAGTTTCTGCATTGAATAGATTTCATTTTAGGCTCTATGAAAGAACTCCACAAGCTGTAGAAATTTTCTGATCAAGGGATGTGTCTGGGTTGTTCAGGGAAAGGCGGAGACTGGCTTTAACGCATTTCAAAAAACACAAGGCTAAAAGTAATCTATCCCAATCTATACTAAAATGTTTTAACTTCTCCTTTGCAGAACGGTTACTTTATTACTTTGGATTTTTCAGAATTAAACAAAACTTTAAGACTTTTAATTTACAGAATTCTGTAATTTCAACTTTAGGATGCTTTATTTTGGTGTTACAAGAAAAAAGATGGTTTCTAGGTTACCTGTTACCTCAGGGCTTCATTTAAAATTTCCTCAAAGTAGAGGAAAGTTTTTAAGAAACATTTCTTGCCAAAGTGACAAAGCTGTGCTGACGTTGTTCCTATTTTTTTCAGCTGAAGACTGTGCTGGCTCCTCTTCACCAGATATTGTGCCCATTGCAGTGGGCTGCGCTCTGGTGGGACTCATAGCAATTGTGCTTATTGCGTACCTGGTGGGTCGTCGACGCTCACAGGCCAGAGGCTATCTCAGCATGTGAGCACAGACGCCTTGTTGCCCAGCGGGAAGCGCTCCTGCTTCTGCTGCTGCCGCCACCGCCGCTGCTTCTACTGTTGTTGCTTGTGGCTGAGGGAAGCGCTGCCGCTTGGGAACAATCTGACGAGACTTCCACAATGTCTTTTGTACTGCTTCTTGATGCTAAAGACTGCTATCTTTTGGCATTTTGTGTTGACTTTGTGCCAACTGAAGGGAATTCTTTGGAACAGTTATTTAATATTGAAAGTTTGCTTCAATTTCTTTGTTGTTACTCTTCAGGTGACTGTCAATTATTTTGCTACAGGTAGTTCTGCCTTTGTGTTTAAATTTTGTAATGTCAGGGAGTTAAGTTTTTGTGTTGCAATATTTGATTTGTGTGTTAGTTACTTTCTTGAGAGATGTTGTTTATTATAGGTATTATCAAAATATTTTAAATTGCTGATGGTTTCTAGTTAAAACTATTGTATTTGATTTATTGTACATGAAAGGGCAAATAGTAATTCTTGTCATGACATGTTGAGTTATATTAACGTAGATTTGTTGTGTTGAAATATGGTATTTGGGAAGGATTAATAATATTTCCGAGTAATATTAATCATTATCAAAATCGCTCATCTAAGCAGTACTAAAAATCTTGTGGCTTTGAATTGCTACCATGGCCTCCTTACCAGTGAGGTACCCTCTACCTTCTTTATTTTAAAGAATTGCAGTGATATCTTTTTTTTTATAGACTATGACAGCAAGTGTGTATGTCTGATGCACTTACTTCCTTTCCTCTTAAGTGAACCTCTAAATAATTCAGTCTTAAAAAGTAGCTTTAAAACAAACGCTTGTATGTGAGAGAGAATAGTCATAAGGAAAATATTTTTTTCCTCGACTGGAATTTGCATGTATAACAATTCAAACAACTTGAACAGAACAAAGTGAAGGAGAGGTAATAAAAGAATAACTAATTTTGTTATTTTTGTATTTACTTAGTCAAGTAGTGGGGACCAGAATTTGGAATTCATGAATCATGGTGGAAATTTGTCTTCATTGATTAAACTACAAAACTGAAGAATAATTAGTAATGGTTTGTTGTGCACTGTAGTATTTGACTTGCTGTTGCTAGTATGTGACAAGGATATTAGTTACTTTTAAGATGTACAATTTGAGAATGCCTTTTTGTCTACTAGTCTGTATTGAATAGTATGTTTAGGTAAATGCTGTTAATTTGTATGCTGTAGAATTTTTTTCTTTGCGGAAAAAAGATATTACTGCACTGTTGCTTCCTTTTGCACATAGTGCAACTCCAGTTTGATATTGTTTGTGCGGTAGTGGAAGTGTGTGTTGGCGGCAGCTGATATTGAAGAGGTATGCGAACAGCAAACTAATTTATCTGTGATTTTGAGAAGGCTGTTTCTAAATTGGAAGTTGAGATATTTGCTTTTTATTCTTCTAAGTGGTTATTGTTCAGCCTTCTATTTACATTTGAGTTATGTACACCATTCCAGGAGTTGATGCCCACTTTTGAGGAAAGTGTTTATTTTTAATTTGTTATGGATCTGAATTATTAGTAAAATTTTAAATTTCTGTGTAAATGGTCTTTTATTGCTTAGAATCCATTTGCCTTACTGCTTAGAGTTGACATGTGTTCTAATTGTGTGCATGTCCTACGCTTGCGAATTCCCTCTAAATTCGTTTTGGCTCGAAAAATGTGTACTCTCGAAAAATTTCCCCAACTTAAATTTTTTTTTCTGGAAGATTGTTCATGTAATACTTTTTTAAAGTTGAAATGCAGAAATTAAAATGAAATTATAGGTGCAGTTCCCACATTTTTGTTATTTAACCAATGCTTTGAGAATTATGAAATAGCATAGATGATTTGGAATAATGTTATTTTTTACTAGTCTGAGAAATGAACATTGAACCCGTAATACACGAATTGATAGAGCAATAGCATTGGCTGTGTGCAGTGGCCAGTGACGAGAGGTGCAAATAGGGAGTTCCATTGTAAATAAGCATTTGAAAATTCCTCTTGTCAAACTATTGGTGCAATGTTAAGTTTTCTTTGGAAAGATGTAAAGATTGTCTTGTCATTGATATTTGTACAGTGTAAGGTTTCTACAGAGAAAAATAAATTTTATGCGAGGAAGTGAAATGAGAGTGAATACTTTCAATATTTGGTCATCTGATTCCCACAGAAATTAGTTTTTTGCTGGCAAAATTTCTTACAAAAAGTGCTGAGATATTAATAGCAAAGCAACTTTATTAACAAAAATAATGGTCTTTTTGAAGTATTGTTTTTAAATTTAATGGTTTACACCAATTACATCAATAAATACATTACATGTTGGTAAATTCTAAGCTGCCTTTGTGCTAAGTTACATATAGTTATCAGTAGGGGGAATTAAGCTCAAAAAATAATGGACAAACAGAAGAACAGAATTGACTGGTCTTGCAAACAATAGAGTAATTTACAATTTTATGTTGAGATGAGTTTCATTAAATTCAAGGAAAATGTAGGTCTCTTCGGTAGTTTTGTGTGTGGGGGCACAATACTGTGGTACCAGTAAGGGCAATTGGAATTACAGATCCAGAGAGAATGAATCAAAACTCATGATTTTCATTTTTGGTATAGGTGAATGCTTCTGATCCTCTAAGCTACAAACCATACTTGGAAAATAGATTTTGGTAAGAGATCTCCAGGGTGGCCAGCTTACCTGGAATCCTTGAAAACAGGCAATTTGAAAAAGCCTCGAAGAACCGAAAGGGAAAAGAAAAAGAAAAAAAAATAATTTCAGATTTATCACCAACTTTTCAGCACAAATTCTCATGCGTCATCGTATTCAGTAAAGTGCATGTTCAACTCAGAACATAATATAGTGTTAAAATCGAAGTGTATTTGAAAAATGCCTTAATGTTATAGATGAAGTCCTTGCGAAATCCTTGATTCGCGGGTCACAGGATTATAGAAACACTACCGCGTATGTAGGTGCAACATGGATAGAGTATGTTGCACTACAGCAGTGGCGGCACGTGCTTAGGTTGTACGCATGACCCCCAGATAATCTAATAAGATCTCATAATACGTTAAGATTACACATTTTCCTTTTAATGATATTCAAGATATTGCAGCAATATCCAAAGAGTATATCTCAGGGACGGCACTCAATGTTAAACGGAGAACTCTTATTAGCCGAGCGTCCGGTGCCGCCATATGCAGATGTATTGATTTCTATTGGGCAAATAGACAGCCAATAGCGTTCAAGTATCAGTATAATTTGGAGAGAAAAAAAACTACGCGGGAGTTTTAAAATTTCACCCCATTCCTTTAATCATAATTTATCCAAAAAAAGTCAGGATTTTATGGAAAGAAAAAGACAAATTATAGCAGTAAAAATCTAGTATTTATTGAGCATATTGACATTACACAATTTTATAATTTCAATAGTATTAACAATTTTGTATTACAAAAGGCAATAAACACAATATATCTTCCCGAACATGCAACTTTGCAAATTTGCTTGTTTGGCGATATGCGAAATTAATGTGAATACTACTTTATTCTAACTCACTCACTTCCTCCTGTCCGGGGAGACCAGTATGAACCGTGCGTGGGCTACTATCCCACACCTGAACCTATTCTATCGGGGAGAACAAGTCGTTGGGTTGGGAACCTAAGCTTTCGCTTTTATCTACACCTACCGCCGACGCACAAGTACGCCGACAGACCGATAACTGGATCCGGCAGGTACCCAATTTGCCCCTCACGGCACCCTCCCCGTACAATGACTGGGGGGTCGGGCCGCTCTACCAGCTCAGAGCTACTAGCTATCCAGGCTAGCACCGGAGGCAATGTTGTCGTACGACAACGCCACTCACGTGCGCCGGGACAAGTCCCTCTTTGCCCAGAGTATCGGGCCACTGCCACGACGAAGCCAAGAGCCCAAGTATTGGCTCCGTTGTGGCAGTAACTCTGGGGAGAACACGAGGCCGTCGGTGTTACAAGTTCGTGCACGCAGCTCGACTGAACTGTTCTAAACAATTAAACAGCCAGCCGAACAAGTATTGCCGCCGAAGCTGCGTGGTTGGTAAATTCCCGCACACGAGACTATTGCCAATTTTGGTAGATCGTCGATAGCTCGTCATGTCTGGGCTGGATTTAAAAATAGTTTTGAACATATATTTTACTTATTTACCCATACTTCACTGTAACTCACCTTATATTGAAACAGTGTTTAAACATAGTATGTATTTCACACTCCTTCTTCCCCTTTAGACTACGCCTGTAACAACTAGTCGAACGCAACACACTTTTAAGATAAAATGCAGATCATATATACAGTAAAGTTGGCCACCCCTCTTCAAGGGGAAACTCAAATTTTAATTTAAATTATTAACAGAGTTATAAGTTAAATTATATTTCTCTAAATCACTCAATATTATCAAAGCTCTAATAAAAAATCTAGTAGCAGATTATTTCATTTTAAAATGTCATTAGATTTGTACGCCTTTTCTTTAATATTTATTGAATTTCTGATTCTCTATATTTTATTGTTTTTTTCATATTATTGCTAATAAAATATATTAGATTAATATAAAATATTACATTTCGTATTTAGTACTGTGATAAAATAATGAATGATTTAACTTTACTTAATTTAATTTAATTTGCTAGCTCAGTTCTTTGGTTCTCATGCTCTCTATACAGAGAAGCCTGGAAGTCTGAAATTATTTATATTCCGAAGGAATTACATATAACGTGGCACAACAATAATTTTGTTTATTAAAAATTGAATTTGGGATTAACAATATAAATTCTCTTCATTGATTGCATGCATCAGGTTCACAGTAGCGAATTGTCTGGCGTTGTGAAACGATGGCCCCGCAGTTCGTAGCCCCTTGGCTTCCGCGCCGAAAATCCCTCTTCGCGCCGGTCGTCGCCGAAGTCGTCTGCTTCTTTCTTGCTGACTCACTTCTTGAGCTAGTGTTCCACAATCTATCCTCCCAATTCACGTCGATGTCCTACTTAAATAATTCAGATTACATTCGCGCCGCTACCACCACGATACCAGTCAACCACCAACTCTCCAGTCCAGCGCCCCCTCCTGCCCGTCAACAACCTTCGTTACCTAGTAACCGCGACCGTCCAGATTAAAGCGCAGCGTTTGTTTTGTAATATTTTGTATATTACAGCTCCGTCCGTCCAGATTAAGGCGCGGCGTTTGTTCTGTAATATTTTGTATTTTACAGTACAGCACCCAAAAATATGGCATTTCTAAAATGAGGTCTGTTGTTGGGGTTGTATTTATAAAATAATAAAAAGTTCAAAATATCTTTCTTATTAAAAACTGTTTCATATCATCTAAACAACCACGAATGTGAAAGGTGACGCATTTAGATGCAATTAAACAGAAAAAATAATTTTGGCCGCCTAAATTGGCCAAATACCTCACTGCGCCGTCGGGATTCGAACCTAGGACCTCCAGGTTACAGGGATTGCAGTGACCAGCTGATGCACTGAACTACATCTTTCGGCGGCCCACTAACGAAAGCGCCCATGAGAGGACCACCTCCGACCACAGAGACGCCACCCATAGTGCAACAGTACCCTCGAAGTGCACTTTCTCAGTGTTCAGCGTAATGTGTTTATAGTGTAGCGTCATAGTAGTGCCCTGAAGACTATTAATTCCAAAGAGACTGATGTTAATAAATGTATTATTGAATTATTTCCCTAGCTTATAGTTTGCTCCAGACCAACTAGATGTCAACAACAATACGAAGGTTTTTGTTTAAAACATAAGGTAGAATAAAGTATTTTCCTTTAGTCTGTGTGTTAGTCTCTCCATAAAATTAAAATTATTTTCAATTCAAAGCAATAAAAGGCAATTGTAAGTAATGCTGCGGGAATTCAATTTGGAGATTTCAACGGAAAAGCAGGTTTTGGGGTCCCATGAAACCGAAAATATGTTTCTTTTTTCAGAACGTCCGTCTGTCCGTCGCTTCGTCGATTTCAATTCGTCAATGTCCGTCCGGCCGTCGCTTCGTCCATCCGTCGTTTTTAGAAAAACACACAAATGTAATTTTCTTAAAATATCTCTTAAGTCGTTTTACATTTGGGGACATTTCTTATACATTCATGTATTTGTGAGTACGAGTAATTAAATTATTTTGTATTTAGTTTCGTGATAACGTGAAAGTTTGGTTGAAAATCAGCTTCAAAATCAACATTTTCAGAAATGACTTAAACGCTATTCCTGAAAGCGGCTCCAAATTTTCACAGTTCTACTGTTCCACTGTTCTAGGGATCCAAAAAACTAAAGAATTGTCAAAAATGCTGTTAAAAAGTACTTTCTCGTATACATAGTGTATATACGGAGTAATAGAGATACGTAGTATAGAGATATATTGTAGAGAATGTTGCCCAATGTTGCGTAAAATCGATTTCGGGATTTTAATGGAAATGTGTTTTGATTTGGTTTGTATTGTTATTGTTTGAAGTTGTATTTAGAGCAAACTGTTCAGCCGTGATTTAACATTTTTCTTTCGCTGTTGTAGCTGTTTAATTTAATTTCTTTAACTCTGGTATAATTGTTTGTTTTTCAGTATTTGTTTAGTAACCTGCCATAAGATTGGTGTCTTTAAAGTTTATTTTTTAATGTAATTTTTATATTTTTGGGTAGTGTTCTTCAAATGCTGCATTCACTTGGTGTGTTAATTTATTTAGCTTACTTACTTACTTACTCTTCATGGATTAGGTAAATTGCCTGTTCCGACCTCAATGTTCACACCATCGCTTTCTTGGCCTTCCTGGATCTCTTCTTCCCCTCACTGTGTAGAGCAAAGCCTGCTTTGGATGGCGGTTGTCTTCCATCCTCAGCACATGCTCTTTCCACTTTATTTTACTTTCTTTAATTTTTTCATTAAGTGAAAATATCTTAAGATGATTTCTGATGTCTTGATTCCTGATTTTATCTATTAAAGTGGGTTGATTAACAGCTCTTAAGAACCTCATTTCGGAACTTTGTATTGCGTTTACATAGCTATTCTTTGTTACCCATGTCTCACTCCCATACATGATTACTGGTACCGCCATTGTTTTGTAAAATTTCATTATAGTTTCTCCTTTTACCCTATTCCTTAGTGTTCGTCTTATTGTTCCGCACATAAATTGAAATCTATGAAGCTTTCGTTTCACATCGTCGTCATCGCTAAAAGATATTTCACAACCAAGGTATAAAATGTTTGAAACTTGTTCCACAGGATTTCTATCAAGAGCTATTTTAATTCTGAGAGGATATTTTACATGCCAGGCCATAACTTTAGTTTTCTTTCGCGATATTTTAAAATTATGTTCTTTACTTATTTCATTTAAGAGGTGCAATGATTTCTGAAGGTCATCTTCATTTTCTTGTAAGATTATGTGGTCGTCAGCAAACAGCAGAGTATTAATATATTTATCACGGCCAAATCTTATTCCAGTTTTTAATCATGTTATCTTTTTCTCTCTCTCTCTCTCTCTCTCTCTCTCTATATATATATATATATATATATATATATATATATATATTGTAACGTTTCTTTTCACGTTCAATCTGCCCCACGTTGGGCTGCCACTGGAACGTTTCTTTTCTTATTTCTCTTTATTTTCTTTCGTTTAATCTGGCCCCACGTTGTGGTGCCATTGTAACCTTATTTGAACAGTAACTATATTCTTATTTATTTAGTGCTGATTCCTTCCCATGCGTATACTTTCACCCCAAAATATTATGTTACAGAAAATTTATATCAAGCGGTTCGTGGCCGGTTTCATACGGAAAACCCATAAACTATAATTCAACTTTGCAGGACAGCCAGGTTCCTAATTACAAAACAATAAAACACATTTAGTGTGAGAGAGCACAAACTCGGTTGGCAGTCTTGCCTTCCGACGTTTAATTTATTAAAATATATATAGATCCCTTGAACTACGTATGGTGGTACACTCAACAACTCCTCATCAGCATGCATTACATAAAGAAATCATCACACACAGAAATTGCAATGACCTGTGAACACAACACAAATACTAACACTCAAAGCACATAAATACTAATGACCATTTTATTTTTTTCTATTAAGAATTCCTTTCTCTTAGTAAACTAGGGACGTACCTAATATCACCTCAAGTCCACCTTAATATCTCTATATTCTCTCCTAACCAATGAAATTTGCCTGTTATTTAAACACTATGTATGACATTTGAAAGATCTTTGATTTTTTTACTGCAAAATTTAACATCTGAGTACTACTATAGGCGTCCATTACTAATTGTTACTGACTATTGGTCCTGTGCAACCCTTATACTGGAAACAATAAAACTGTGTGCACTTCCCGTGTTCGTTGCCGTCTGCTTCAGGTTTTGAAGTAACACCATGCCGGGCTCCGAATCTTCACACGCTCCCCGTAGACGCTGATCTGCTCGCGAGCAACTATTCAGTGTCTTCGCGCTCTATACACTTCAATATTCATTGCTATGTCTTTCACAATCCAAATTTATAAACACGAAATGTTTTCCACGCAAAAGATTAATATTGTTTCTATCGCCCTTTCACTTTGCGAATAATTACTAACATGCCCTACTAAGATTTAAAGTTTTTCTATTTAAAAATGTTTTCACGCCACACATGTATCTCCCACCTGACTCACGAATCATAATTCAAATTTGTAAAACAAATGTTTTCCACGCAAAAAATCAATTTTGTTTTATCGCACTTTCACTTTGCGAATAATTACTAACATGTACTACCAAGATTTACAGTTTTTCTATTCAAAAATGTTCTCACGCAACACATGTGTCTCCCACCAAAGCTGACTCACGAATCCATATACATTTCTTTTCTCTTTCATTGTTGTTGCTTCCTACCTCCATTCTTTCAAAACAAACACCGGCCGCCGCCATTATTGTTCAGGTATTGTTACTAATAATTTTTTCCGCTTTCCACTATTTTTAGTAAATAACCCTGCCCCAATGTTCAAGATTCCCCATTTGGTCTCAATGTCTCTGGTTTATATTCAAAATGTGCATTTTTGACCCCCATCACGCCGAAAAATGCCGATTTCCACATCATGTATTTTGCACTTTATGTCAACTGTTCTGCATTGTTATCTTCCATAATGAAAATTGTTATAATAGCGCAACCCGTGGTTCAATTTTAATGAAACCGACACTGAAATTCTTCTCAAATTGATATCTATTTAACCAGTATGTCTATTTGTGCGCATTTTAATAAACTAAGATATTACTTCCGCGCAACGCTGCTTTCTTCGATTTTTTTTCTATATCCTGTTCATGCATATCGTTGCCGCTTTACTATATTCCGTTCAAGCTAATTTTCTTTAAACATTCGCTAAATACTCATCGGGATTCTTACTATCATTCCCTTAATGATCCTGAATCATTACAATATTGAAATGTACCAACAATGTCTCGTCATAAATTATTACGAGATTGTGCCGTTTTAGCTGACATCATTTTACCTTAGGACTGTTATATTCGTGACCCGTTCCGAATTTAAAGAAAACTATGGGTGCCAGGAACAGGTTACGATAATTAATAATTAAAACCAATGCTTCCACAGCTAATCTTAACGAATGGATAAATGTCCGGCTAGCTGGGTCAATGGGTCACGTAATGGATAATCGCTATCGCCTAGATACCCGATTATTTGATCTGCCAACTACAAAGTATGGCGAGGAATCTGAAAGGAAATAATTATATGTCTCTAACTACTTAACAGTTGTGATTGACCAAATGAAAATCATCTTTTCATTTCCAAAAGAAAAATTTAACAATTTATTGACTTCTATTGACAATTGTTCTGCCTTTAGGTCATGACCTCGTTTTAAAAGAAAACCTTTGTACTGCAGTACTTATCTAAACGTGATCTTGACCGACGGCGCCCCGCAGTATCTTCTCACTTGAACGCTGATAATCCCAAGTCCAGCTTCTCTCTTCTAATCTTGCGACGCTGTCGACGAATCCAGCCCTCACTGCCTAGAATAACTACCGGTTCTTACTTAATATTCACAGTTCCTAGTTCTCCCCAACTACGTGGTAAAACATTAAAGTCCAAAACCTGCAATATAAAAACTTTCAAAGTCCTAAGGGAATTTAACTGCTGCACATCAACTTTCAGAGTCCGAAAACTATTGCGTCAGACGACCAACTTACAAGTCCCACTCCCCTAATATTAAACTCGCGAGCGATCTGTACCACTTGACGGCCTCTATCAGAATGTCATTTACTCCTACGTTTTCAGCCCTCAACACCTCGGTATCCATCCTTCATTCTTATTGTTTTAAACAAAACGACAAACTTCGACAGTCTATTCTCAGGAGTTGACAGTCTATTCTCCCTTAGCCAATTCATCCATTTCTTACCAAATCATGTAGCCACGCCCTCGATAGTCATTCCTTTCTAGACCAATCCCAAATTATCTTATATGTCTTTCTAGCCAGCGCCCCACCTATTCAAGGCCTGAATGCAGTTTATTGACCTTGCCAACCACTACGCCGGCGTTGCTAAGGCTGTATATTGCCATTTGCAGACCCTTTTAACCCAACCCATTTACAGCAAATTTTACTGTCAAAGTATATAATATATTGGTATATCACAAGATATATATATATATATATATATATATATATATATATTAAATAGGGTTGGCGATAAGCTGCATCCTTTGCGTACACCTTGGTTCACTATAGGCTCTTCAGAGAGCTTGTATCCTATGGTCTATGGTAATTGTTGTGTTCCTATACAGACTTTTAAGTATTTCTATTAAATGGTTGGGGTATCCTTCATTTTATAATATTGTCCATAGTTGGTTCCTGTTTATTCTGTCAAATGCTTTTTCGTAGTCAACAAAAGCTACACATGTCCTGTAATTAAATTCCTTTCTTTTCTCTAAAATTTGTTTTAGAATAAATACATTAACAGTGCATGATCTGCCTTTCCGAAATCCACTCTGATCCTCTGATAGAAGGGCATCTGCTGAAGATTTTAATCTGTTGTTAAGAATTTTAGTATATATTTTGTATCCTACGTTTAAAAGACGTATTCCCCTATAATTATTACAATTGTTTCTTGCTCCTTTTTTGAAGAGAGATATTATTTTTGATTTTCTCCAATCATCTGGTATGTCTTTTTTCTGTCAGCACAAGTTTATGAGATGAAGGTTACCTGAATTTCAAGAATAAGCCACCATATTTTATTATTTCTAGATTTATGTTATCTAGTCCTGGAGCTTTTCTATTCTTAAATGATTGCAGTGCCCCTGTAGTTCGTCTACATCGATTAAATCTTTTCCTCTACCATTTTCCTGTACCATGACATTTCCTGCTGTGTTGACAACATTTACATCTTGATTGTACCATAGTGTTGTATAATGTTCTTTCCATTTGTGTTCTTGGATAACATTTATATTGGCAGTTTCTCTTTCCTCCTTGTTTAAGAATTTCAATTTGTAAGCCATTTCTTGCCGTCCATGAATGTCATCTTCTATATTACTTATTAATCTCTCCCAAGATTCTTCTTTAAGTTTTCTACTTAGTGTTTTAACCTTATTCCTTTTCAGTTTGTAATCGTTAACATTAAGTTCTATTCTAGCATTTTAAATATGCTTCTTGTTTTTCTGTCTCTGCATTTGCTATTTGTCATTCCATATCTTCAATCCATTTTTTCTTCTAAATTTATTTTTCATTCTTACTCCTTATTCTGCAGCTTTATGGATTGCCGTGCTGATATTTCTCCATTCTTCATTGACGTCTTCACTAGTTGAGGTTTCTGATAGGTATTTTTGCAATCTAGTTTGATATAGATTTTTAATGCTTTCATCTTGTAGAAGGTAAGTTTTATAAACTGCCTGATTTTTTTGCGTGGCTTTATTTATTCTTCTCTTCCATTTTGCTAGTATTTTTATTTTTGAAATTACCAAGAAATGTTCAGTGTATAAGTCACTGCCTCTATGAACTGTGGTGTCAATCACATCTGGAGCAAGTTTTTTGTTTAACATTATATAATCCAAAATTGATCTTGATCCTCGAGCTGCCCATGTATATTTATGTATGTCCTTTTTTCGAGAAAAGGAATTTGTAATTTTCAGATCATTATTTACAGCAAACTCTCTTAGAAATTTTCCATTTTCATTTAAGGTAGGTTCTCCATTTGTGCCAACAATGCCTTCTATAGGACTATTCCCGACTCGTGCATTGAGATCTCCTCCAACAATTAAGTTATCATTTCTGTTGACTTTATTTACTACAGACTGCAATATTTCATCAAATGTCTCTGAGTTATCATTCCTATTCTCTTCTGGCGCATATACAGCAATAACTGTTAGATAACCTCTTTGAATTTTTAATCTTACTTGTAACATTCTCTCATTTTCAATTGTGTGATCTTGGATTTTACTCTTCCATTTCTTATAAATGAGTATGGCCACTCCTGCTGCAGCTCTTTGTTGTTGTTTAACTCCGCTGTAAATCATAGTGTATTCACCAATATCTTTAGTTCCTTGTAATTTCTTTTTCGTTTCTGTGATTATAGCTAAGTTGATATTCTTTCTTTTCAGTTCTCTATTTAGTTCCTCCTCTTTATTAGTTAAGCTCCTGACATTCCAAACTCCTATTTTTACAGTATCCTTAATTGCTAACCTTTTATTCTTTGCCAATTTCGTCGTATTTAGACCAGCCGGGTTTTCACATTAAGGATTACGAGTAATAAGCTTTTTACATGAGCGAGTTACCAGCACGCTGCACAACCCCCAACCTGGAGGGCCAGAGTTTTATTTTGGAGTTTTCCTTTCTCCTAGATGGATTGCCTGCCATGGCTTTAGAGTCCCATCTACCCTTTATGTAGGAAAGATAGGATGTCAGGATGGGGGCAAGGATACGGCAGGATCAGGGTTGGTATAGACAGGTCGGTGTAGGACACACTTCGTCTGGTCTCTCAGATGAGGCCTGACCGGCAAGGGAGGCCCTACCAGTAGCTATGGCTACTGCCGGCATAGCCCTCATCCTCAATGAGGCACACAAACCTCCCCGCCCGCACGAACAGTGCTACGTTAAGGCGGTGTCCTTCGAGGAGGTAATTTATTTAGCATTATCTATAAGTCTGGAATTCTGGATTGTCATCATTTCTCATTGTCATCGGATTTTGTTTCTCTTGGATTAATTTTTCAATGCTAATAGGTATGGTGTGCTGAGTTAATTTTGGTTTATGATTTTTATTTTGAAAAATTCTTTAAATTTTGGGAGTTCTTAACAAGAAGCCCCTGGGACATTTTAAAAACTTTCTCAAAAGTGGCTCGAAATTTTTTTCTTTAAATTTTTTGCAAGAATAGAGTAACATGCATAAAGATGTCATATGTCCGATTTTCAGTGTTAAATCTGAATTTTTGAAAGTTGCAAAGGTTTGCATTTTTTCGGCGTTCTCTTACAATTACAATATTGAAGATAAAGATTTTGCCTTCAAATGACGTTTGCTATTCAAAATTACTTCTTTTATTAATGTCATAAACAGCTTTTGAAGGTTGCAGTAGTTTTCGTACAAATTTGCGTGAAATATGCGCAAAATTTTAAAAAAATATCAAAAACAAAAATTTCTCAAAGATGACTCTACATGTTTTCTTTAAACTTTTGGTAGATATGCGTTCTAACACACTGATAAATGTGCTATATAAGATGACATAAACGCCATTTTGCTGTTTTCTTTTGTTGTTTCAAAATTTACACACATGTAACTTTTTTGATTTCTCACACGTCTCTAATATTTACATTATGGGCGACTTGTATACATTATTGCATTTATGGATATTGAAACATTTTACCAAACAAACTGACATGAAAATTGAGCTCCAGGAAACCATTCCAAGTAATTAACGGAACCAATATCAATTAGCCCGTTACCGTGCTAGCTCAGCCTATTTGTGGGTTCCTGCTCAAGTAACAATTCGCTTTCCTGCGATCAGCAAAATTGACACTGGATCCGCCCTCCGTACGGAGAAGCGCGAAATCTGAAAGTATTCTATACCTATCTGCACAACTAACGTGCTAGATTGCACAATAATAATTCATTGGATTTCGTATAAACAGAATAACAGATTTATTCGAGATCCCTTTGTACATCCCTCGTTACTTTCTGACAACAATCTTTTTTAACAACTTTCTATTGAAAACGTAATATTCGGTCATGACCTATTACTCAGTTCATAGCTACCATACCAGAGCTCTCTTGGTTGTAGTGGGATGGCACCTTCGTAGAACCAAACCCAGGCTTCCGCGACATCTTCCGGGGTCATCTGCTTCGCCCTTCTTCAACAGTTCAAGTCTTTCCAATTAATACTTCTACGAGAATGAACTAATTAAAATTTCTCGCGTAATGATTATCTAATATACCACAACTTAATAATCGCCACACGATCCAGCATTTACGGCACCTAGTGTATCCTCAATTGTTATAAACAAGCCCAGCGCGCACCATAGCAACGTCCCAACAACCGCGCATGTTCAAGCTCCACGTCCACTTCCTGACGTTCGCCGTCAACTATCCAACCCGCCATGTTTTGTATGTAATATAATATGTGACTCAAATTATGTCGTAAAAGTTTCTCAAAATGCACATGTTTTCCGTTAAAATGAGTTCAAAATTCCGCATTTCAGAAACGCTGAAACTCGATTTTCTGAAACAACTTCAAATTTTATGTTCAAAAACATTGTAGAGATAGTGCTAAATGCACTTTATACGATGGCATAATAGTAATTTTGTTTTGTTATTTTGTTTGTTAAAAAATAACCTCTCTTTTGTTAGAAATATCTCTGGTGCCGGTAATATGCACATTTCCAGCGACTTATATATATATATATATATATATATATATATATATATATATATATATTGAAACGAATTGTTATCACCAAGACGATAACAATGCGTTTCGAACCAATTTGTACGTTTGAACTGCGCGGCAGAGGCTAGCCCGCCGGCGGAGTCGGGGGGGGCCAGAGCCGGTTCAATGTGAAGAACCAGGAGCCACGAATCGAGCAGGAGACCCAGTAGAGCAATGGCGGAGGAAGAGAGTGGACGTAAGGTATTGTGTGGAAGGAAAAACGAATAGTTGCGGACAGATTGGAGCCAGAGTGGAGTTGTGGCGGAGATAGTGTGGGACCAAAGTGAACGCATTAGCGGAAAAGTGAAGTGAGACCGAGAGAGTGCAAGAAAGCAGTAAAGTGTTACAGACGGTGAAACGCGTTGGATGATGATCACGTGGGACGGACACTGCCGTATAGAGGGAGGGAGCATAGTATGCCAGTTCTAAACATTATCAAGCACCACTTGGGGTGAACAGTTAATGATCATTACCATAAAGGTCGAGAATTGTATCGTAAAAGAACGGGAGAATAGCATCTGGGGAGGACAACGCTCTGATACAATCAAAACGTTGGGTTACGTTTCAAAGCAGGACCCCGGCGGCGGCGGCGGCGGCGGCGGCGTTCCTCTGCTGCCCTACCGAGCACCTCCGAAGGAGACGGAATTACCCGAAGGGCGAGGTGGCGCGGCCAGGCTCGTCAGGCAAGAACGCATCGAGCAAGCAGCCGGCGCGGCATTGCGGGGCTCCCCCTCCCCGCGCTGGCTTCCCGCAGCGCTAGGTGCCGGCCGACGGCGGACGGACGAGTATTGAAACGGCGCAAGTCAACGGGGTTTTCGTGAGTAAAAGCGGTCGGAAGGTTGGGAGAGTAGTGATTGACCAAGAGAAAACAGTGATCTTGATTTGAGCCCCCCCCCTAAGTAATAAAACAAGTGTAAAGGAGTAAAGCCATTAGGCGATCGCAAAATTGTAAAAAGGGATCAGACAAAGCACGGGAAAAACAGTAAATGCTCCTGTGAGCGCCAAAAGCAACTGACTTTGTATAGCTATGGTTTTGTTCTGTTTTTTTGTAATAAAGAAAAGTTTCGTTACCTCTAGTCTCCATTGTGTGAATGATTGGATCCGGAGCCCATTCCCGAAAAAGAATTCCTGCCCCCTCTTGTTTATTTATAAATTATGTGAGAGTTAATCAACAACTCGTTTCAATATATATATATATATATATATATATATATATATATATATATCATTGGATTCGTGAGTAGAGTTCAAACGTTTTCTGCGGAGAGCTTCCACATTTACAGAAGAAGTTAAACAACATTCTCTTAAAAAAGGCTCCAAATTATTCAATGAAAATTTAAATTCATGACGAAGTATTATTCTTCTGTAAGATTCTTAAAGTAATATTTCTGATCTACCATTAGGAAAGTGAAAAATTGACAAAATTGAGAAAAACAGTGTTGTGTCCAATTTAATTTTAAAAAGTATTAACCTTAGAGGTAGCATGGCCATGAGTAAAGTAACAGATTTGGGGCGAATGGTAAACTTGTGTGAATGTGTTGTAAATAAAGGTATAATTTCTAAATATTCAGACAGATTATATTTTGGAACGATTAATGTATTTTTGATCAAGTAGTTAAAATTTGACAACTAAATCCTACGTAAATTTCATACCTTGAAATTCCTTTTGTACGAGTCTTTCGACCTACGTATTATAAATTTTCTCGATAACTTGTTAAATAGTAACAAACTACTAAGTTATGAGACGACCGGCGAAAAAAGTAGGGTTATATTATTAAATAAAGGAAATGAAATTAAGAATAAGAGAGGAATCTCAGGTCTCAGTACATTAAAATAGCAAATTTTAGGAAAATAATTTTGATAAAAGAGCACAGAGTGGTTGCTACAAAATTGAGTGTTTAATTGTAAGTACAGAAATGTACTGTATATCTTCTAGCTTGTTTACTTCATTGTTTCCTTCGTGATAAACGTAGTCATTTAAAAATAAATACGGAAATTATCAACATACTATATACGAATTATACGAATATGATTCACGGATATTTAAAGCACTAGACGAATTATTAAGACAACAGACTTCGTACCTGTTTGTTGATCTCTTCCACAATGAAGCTCAGGACAGAGATTCTCGACATTGCCTACTTTCTGATGGAAGTCAACCTCTTATGTAGTACAAGGTAACGACAGTTTTACAAAAAATATATTACATGACATTTCCTTAGTCGAAGACAGCAACCTGTAATTAAACGATAAGAAAGAAACCTATAATTTAGGAGTTTCTGCCACACCTCTATCGACTAAGGAAATACATTCTGCTGCCTCTCATGTCCATTTCAGAGCTCGTTTAGCATTCTGTTAGAGCAACAGCGTAACTGTGTTCTTCGAGATTAAAAGCTTCGGAAGATATCGAACGTCTTTCCTTACACTGATTTCGCATTGAATTATAGATTACAGGACGAGTTATCTATCCCTTTATAATGGACTGAACCTTCAATAACTAGTTGTGGTACAACAACACATCGTTTCACGCAATATTTGTAACGGCAACGTAATATTATACTTCTAAATGAACCTGGATAATTCCATGTGAAATCGACCGAAAAAAGAATGACCCTTTCGGATGGTCTAAAAATTATTGACTTGTTCAATGTAATGTAAAAAAGCTAAAAGCATCATATTTAATACTTGCATTTGACCTTTCACCTTTTTTATATATACCACAAATTAGCAACATTTCTGAGCAATTTGGACAAATTTCAGAAAAAAATGAAATCTCACATGAAAATCCATTCTAATATCAAAAGAAAATTCTAAATTTCCAAAATACGTAATCGCGTATTTTTTAAGTTGGATGATACTAAACATTCTACAAACTAAATTTTTGCACACAAAAAGCGTGTGAAAATTAAAATTTCAAAAGATACGGGTGTTTAAAATCGAAAATATGTTTTCCTAATAATCAATTTTTAAAATGGTTTACACATTTTCCATAAAGTGTAAGAAAGTGTAAAATGTTTAAAATCAACAAACTCGAAAATTCAAGATAGTGTACTTTTGGAATTTGCGTTTGAAAAAATTCAATTCAATTCAATTTTATTAATAATTTGTTTACAGGTGTAACCTATTATAAATTGCTGTGTATATTCACAGATCAAACATTAACACTTTCATTACAAATAACTTCTAATAGCATGAGGTAGTTAGTACGAGATACAACTAGCGTACCCGTGCGAGAACTCTCGCATATTAAACTGCACCACCTTCCCTATTTTTCCATTTCCATATTAAGACGGAAAGTTGTCAACGAAACGTGTTAATTTGTTTAAAAAATGTACAATGGCAACTTCCGATGTATTTATAGAAAATGAAATAAAAAGAAAAACAATGAAATTGATGTTTGAAAACAACTTTTGAATAATTCAGTATTATAGGCAAATGGTTTTGGAACAATTCACAACACTTCCTTAGAACAGCATATGAAATAATTATACAATCTTCCTTGACAGATTTTCGTGGTTATAAGAAGACGCTGGAGAAATTTGGAAGCTTTGCAATTTTCGAATATTTACAGATTTCAATGAAAATCAGATCTGCGTCAATTTTAAGCGTATTTTGAAATATTCGAAAGACAAGTTAACCAAAGAAAATACGGAGCCATTTTAGAAAAAATTGAAAATTTTGAGCAAGTCTTCTCGTGAAGTATCCCTCAAAATAAAACTCGCCGGCCCTTGAGTTTGTCCAGTTCGATTGGGGAATATCAATTTTGGAGAAAACATTCCAAACGGTTAAGGTGCTAGCATCGCCCAGAGACAAACCGACAGACAGAAGTTTGCTGCCAACTAATTTTTCAATGTCGAGAAAACACAAAATGTGAATTATGTCTATACAACGAGTTAGAAGAAATTACTTACTACGCATCAGAACAAGAAGTATCCAAAAATTCACACATCCACGATTTTTCAATATCATTGAGAAACCAAACGAAGTTTTCTGACAAAAAAGCGCGGTTTTATGTTCCAGGAACAGAGCGGCAGAAAGGAATGGACGTTCTTGTACTAGTTAGTTCCATAATTTTTTCAGTGAGGGAATTTTCAGTCAGGATTTTTTTCTGTTTTGCTTCATCGCCTTTCATCACCTGTGTAGCGACGCCTGAGAGACCTACCAGGGCCACTCGCGGTACTAATCGTTCCTCTGTGGGCTCCTTCTTGCTCCTGGAACATCGTCTCTCTTTGCCCATGGGATCCGTAGGCCCCATCTCGGAGCGTGAACGATTGTTGTGTATGAAAAGATCCCGTTTCTCGATCACACATCTCGTACGCCGGTCACGGTAAGAGAGTTTTTTAAATATATTTGTTGATACTTGTTCGTCAAAAAATGTGTCTTTCAAGTGTGCGAACATTACACAACATTGAATAGAATATGAGGAGAAACTTAAAAAGTAACCTCTAAGATACTACTGACATGTATAGGTATTTTGGATTTTAATGGGACAATGATAAAAATAAACAATGGTTATAAATAGTACATAATATACGAAATTTATTCAATAAATAATAGATGCATGGAGTGAAGTTAACTATGAAGGATGTAAGAGATCTTTTGAATAACGTGATTTACTTCTCGGAAAAGGATTAGCTGTTTTTCAAAGTTGAAAAGATGTATAAGCAGGAGAAGAAGCAAGGGAAGTATAGAATTTGTCTGAGAGACGAAAGATCCAGGATTTGAGAGACAGAATACTGAGTTCGTGTAATATTTGATCGTTTCTTGTGAACCAGGGTGCTTTCAATGAGTTTCTAAGATATTTATTTTGTATAACTTCTAATTTTTGAATATGTGATTTCACTGCACCACCCCGAATGGGGCATGCAAACGTCAAAGATGGGCGAATTATATATTTAAATATAGATAACGCTGAATCTAAAGAAAGGTGAGAATTTTTGTTCAAAAAAGGGTATAATTATTTAAATCATCTTGTAAATTATCACGATCACTTATAATGTCTGCATGAGAAGTGAATAGGGATGTGTCATCGGCAAAGAAGGCTACTTGTGAATTAATTAAATGCGGAATATCTGAAACGTAAATATTAAAAAGGATAGGTGAGAATGGAGAACCCTGAGGTACTCCAGCGTGGATATTGTATTCAATTGAAAAAACATTGTTAACGTGAACTTGAAATTTTATTATTTTTTTTTTGTGAGTAGAAGTACTTCAAATAATTTTCAATAAAGTTTCTATAATCCTCAATAGTTTTTTCTCCAACCACACATACATTAAATTTAAATCCCTGTCTGGAATTCGAACCTGGTTCCTTCCACACCTTCCGAAGCAAAGCGCTCAGTCTCAATACGCTTTAACCTCCTCGGCCATTCGAGTAAGTAGCGGATGACTACTTATATATTAATCAAAAACGTACTTGTATCAGCTATAACATTAGGAAGCCGGTAATTGGGAAACTGACAAACAAAATGTCTTTTGGATGACAAAGAAAGGCAGCCGTGAAAGTATAAGGCTTACTCCAAATGCTAGATCAGACTAAAGAGTTTTGAGAACTAACTATTGTGAGAAAGTCTGTGCCATTCTATAGGACTATTAGTTTATTTATTTATTTACCGTTCCTTATTACATATGTAGAAAATAATTTTTGCGGATAAATTGGAGCGGTTTTTGAGAACATTTTTATTATTGATATTTTATTAATTATTAATATTTAATATTAAATTTCAAGCGCAAATACGCAAAATTATGTAGTTTTTTTTCAAAAAATGTACATAACCTTATTTAAGAAGGTAATTTTGTACAAAGTTTAATTTAATTTAATTTAATTTAATTTAATTTTTTTGCAATTTTCGAAAAGCCAAGCAATACTCGGAAATAGAACTAGCACCATATATTTTACCGTCCTTTATTACATAAATTAAGAAAATTTAAAGAAAAAATTGGGAGCGGTTTTTGAGAAACAAAATTTTGATAAACTTCAAGCGCAATTTACGTAAATAACTTGTTTGTTTTTTTAAAAAAAATGTACATTACCTTATTTAAAGTGGTAATTTTGTACAACCGACTTTGTCTGAGGCAAAATTCTCTGTCTTCAATTTTACGGTTTTGAAATTCTTTTTTTCAATTTTCGAAAAATTGGGGATATTAACAAAAATGATGCCTGCATCATTCTCTTAAACGACCTTCGCGCTATTCAACAACAATATTTAATCAAAACATTTGGAGCCACTTTTTTGAAAACTTTGAATATGACCGAGGGTCTTAATATAAAGTACCCCGCAAAATTAAAATATCGGTTTTAAATTCCAAGAACTTTGACATCAGTGAAAACGATTGGGGAATATCAATTTTGAAGAAAATCGGCTGAACGGTTTAGGCGCTGGCATTGACCACAGGCAGACAAACGTTTTGCCGTCAATCCATTTTTCGGTATCAAGAGCTATCCAAACATGGATTCTGGCTACACCACGAGTTAGAGGGTTGTTTTCCAAATTTAGCACCTGGATTTATCCAGTTTTCTAGAGCCCGACAATGAGAGTTTTTCTGGCGAAAACTCTGGCGGAACCATTTTGTGGCGCACGATAATATAACTCTCTCTTCTTACGAAGTTTTCATAGGGCGAGAAAGTAAAAAGTATATAGCTAAGACGAATTCTGCCGCTGCCTGGAGGAGAATTCTAACGTCTGTCTGCACTGATCGGTAGTTTTCCGTCTTTTTTTCCGAAAAAACACCAGGCGAATGCCGCAGCTAACAAACAGGCCTAGGACCGCGCGCGACTTTCCTTCCTCTTCCTTGATCTATCCTCACCCCTCAATTACACACACATGCACAATACTACCACACAGTCGTGAACTTATAGCTTGTTCCGGCTGAAGCGGTACCTCGCTGGTGGGAAATAGTTGGGAAAACCCCACATGGAGAGTGGTAGTTCGGTGGCGGATCTCGCCGTCCAGTGGGGGAAGATCACCGCCACCTCCCACGATAAAAACCTGCATTACAGTTAAGATACTAATGGCCTTAGCAGTTGATGGCCTTAGCCCGGGGTCTAACAATCAATCAAAACTGTGCCATCGTCGTGTCTCGTGTTCTCTTGTGTGCAAGTCCTTCCCTTCCGGGCCAGGACCTGAGCGGTCACCCCCGTCGCTCCTCCCTCGCATTAATCACGCACCCCTGTCGGTCTTCGCTGCCCTCGCCTCAGCACATGCGTTCCCCCAGCCATTCCTCAAACTGTACAGAGGTTACTATAAGAAAGGACCGCTTCGACTGCTCCTGCTTGGCCACTCATGACAATATAATGGCAGGTTATGCCCTTACGTTCAATTTATTCATGCGTTCGTTTACAGTTAGTTCATTTGCAAATGGCTTCATCACTGTCCTTTGCAATGTCATCGTCCTGCATGTCACTGAATTGTTTCCCGACCGCTCAAAGTGGTTCCTTCTTAGAGTAACTCTTCTACATCCTGGGGAAGGTTGGAAGCGAAATATCGATAATCCGTTTGTATTAACTAAATTTGAATGTTTACGCTTTGTAATCCCGTATTTTAAGCGCCTAAGTTATTAACAGATGAACATTTCTTTCTTTATGCAACATCAATTCACATAAAATAACTGTTTCACGTCAATTGTTACGTCGTTTTCTTTTTCTTCGAACTGTTTTCTTAAAATATGAGTGAAAGAAAACGACACATAAAATTAGCTAAAATGATTATGACTCTTTTTACTCGCTCTCGCTATATCTATCATACTACTGACTGATGGATATTTTAATCTTGCAAATATTCAAAATTATAAAAAACATATTTTAATCATAGAAACATTTAAACTGGAGTTAAAGCAACAGAAGACCAATAAATTCCAGGATCGACATCACACCACAACCGGCAAATTGTTGAGAGGACAGGAGAAACAAAAACAGGAGAAAAATCGTCGGTTCAAAACAAGGGAAAGAAGGGTAAAAGCAACCTATCCCTGGTGGCCAAGATCGCTAAAACAATAGTGTCATAGTGATCTCGGACCGAAGGGTCGCGGGTACGAGTCCCGCCTCGAGCGTGGTTGTATTTGTGTTCGTCCTTTCACCCCTATCACCACCATATCATGTCATCTTCACATTCACTATAACGTTAAACCCAATAGTGGTCGCTAATGATCTAGAAGTTGATGCAACCTTAAATCACAACAAAAAAGAGTAAAAGGAAACTAAAAATTATTAGAAGAGAGAGAAATTCTCCAAAAGAATGAGTCACAATCGGAAGAGAAGAAAAGAAAATACGAAAAAGTTAACAAGATTACAAGGAAACAGATTAGAAAATACTTTAGAGATTACGCAAAGAAAATTATGAAAGAAATGCTCAAATCAACGAAATCAGTGAAAGAAAATAAATAAAGAAAAAACTGATCAACACAACGTATTGGATGCATAAGGAATGCTACGGAAAATGTGGAATATCAAAAGGACAAGATACTAGAAGAGACAGGATACTGGAAGACACCACTGAACTTTATATGGTTCTGTATACGCGTACGCTAATAACCCTCGAAGATGTTTGGGAAAGCAGCTCACATAGAAGTCAAGAAGATGAAACAGATCTGCTCATCATTGCTAGTGATGTAAAATCAGTATTAGAGGAACTGAAAGAGATACATAGGATCAAAGAGCACACAATTTCAATAACAGAAATATTTATCAGAATTTTCAATGAAGAAGAGAAAACAAATCAATGAAAATAAATTTTATAACAGGCCTCATAGTTAATTTTAACAACTATGGACCCATAAGTCTAATTTCAAATATGTAATGATTATTTTCTGAAATCATGCAAAGAAACATTGCTAAAATTTTAGACGAAAATCAATCAATTGACATTCTGGGTTTAGATATGAATTCTCAACAACTGATAAACTTCAACGTCGATGACAATTACCATAAAAGCTAGAAACTCTGATGTAAGAGAACGAGAAAACAGTGTTTCATAATACAAGTGGGCGAGTCGTGTGAAGCTGCAATGCAACTCGAGTGTAATGAAACCGCTATTCATCCAAACAACATCGCTACGGAGGAAAGCGAGTTAATGAAAAGTGAGTTGGGAGGACTACGTACCGATGCAGTCGAAACGTTCTGGTAACGTTTCGAAGTATACCACAGCGGCCACGAGTGGGGTGGGAAGCGACCGACGGCGGCGAAGCGTTCCCCGCCCTTCCGAACACAGCCGAAGGAAGCGGACATACTCGAAGGGCGAGGTGGCGCGACAAGACACGTAAGAAGACAACGCACAGAGCAAGTGACAGGAGTGGCGAGGGCTAGCGGCACCGCGGGACTCCCCTCCCCGCGCTGGCATCCTGCGGCACGAGGTGGCCCGAGCGCGGACGGTGCGGCGCGAGGCGTCGGCCCGACAGCGGATGGGCGAACATGAAACAGCGTCATTCAGACTGGAGTATCGTGAGTAAAAGCGGTCGGAAGATTGGGAGGGAAAGTAATTAGCCAGTAGATAACAGTGATCTTGAATTGAGGCCCCCCAAATGTTGGAATCATAATACAGGAGTGAAGCCCCAGCGTAACGGAGAAATTGTAAATGGGATGTAATTATACTTAGCAACAGAACAGAGTAAATGCTCCTGTGAGCACCAAGGGCAACCAATTTTGTATGGTGATTGTTTATGTAATAAAAAAGGTTCTTTTTACCCACAAGTTTCCATTTTGCACGTGATTGGATCCGGAACCCATTCCCGGGTAAGAATCCGTGTCCCCTTTTTTTATCATAAATCTTGTGCAGAGCCAATCCACGACTCGTTTCAATATATATATATATATATATATATATATATATATATATATATATATATATCCGAACTCTAAATCGAGCATTACGATGTTTCGTAAATGCAATGCCGTATTCTCGACAACTCACATTGAGGATGTTATGGTTCGGGAGGGGGGGTCTGATTGGTGAACTGAGATAGCAGTTCGTTGTTACTCTCTACATCTTCTTTAGAATGTTCTATTTTTAGTCATTTTATTCAATTTTTTAAATAAAAACGAAACTTCCTCAGATCATTAAATTTAGTCTCCATTTTATATGTTAAAATAGAAATTTGAAATCAAAATAACGAAATTAATTCTTCAATAAATTGAAGTACTGAAATATTTTATTGAAACAAAACAGATTTATTTCCTGAGATTCACTATTTCTTAGAAAAACTTATTACAAACAAAATATGCCAGAATATTAAAATATATCTGCGTTTCTTGTATCATTGGTTGTTCCAAAAGGTTACTCGTCATTGAAAGATTACATTGATCATTTTAAATATAGCAGGTTTGTACGTACCAGATCTGGTGGTGAAATAGTATTAGTCTCAAAAAAAACACTCTCAAGATTAATTCATAATCATTTTCTCTTTGACGAATTATATCGCCTGAACCTTCATAAATATTGGAAAGCTCTAACGAAACTACGAGTGCTTGCAGACGTAGATACATTACGCTGTCCGTGACATTCCCGGAGGGGTTTGTAAACCTGCTATTACGACCAATAGCTTCTTGTTATATGGAAATCAGAAGCATTTATAAAAAGTCTTCATATACTTTTCCTTGGGAACTCCAAAGTCCTCTCGATCAAGCTCTTTCTTGGTCAACATTGGAAATTGTTCGAAAGAGTTCAATTAAATTCAAGTAGATACGGAAAATATACGCATCGAATTGTTCTTAAAGGATCTTCACATAAAAGAGAAGCTATAGAATTAATTTGGTTTTCTTGCTGGTAAGCGTACGTTTCTTAATTTCTTTTGTCCATTCCGCATCACATGTCAGTAGGATCCTACCATCATCCCAAAACAATCACGAACATCTTGAAGGAGTTGCGAGTTCCACAAAATCTGACAGTGTGTTCTCGTAGACAAAAAGTGAAAAGGAGCCTAATTAGAATGAAAAGAACAAGGACTCTGCCGACGACGAACCAACGTCACGGAAGCCCCTTCACATACCTTCACTGGTCACGTACCTATCACAGACCTCCAGCGACACCTGGGAAAGAATAGAACAATCGCTTGGCGCCGACATCATCGCACTTCGCTTCAAAGCCATGTCGCAGGTTTCCAGTGTCCTTCGCATGATGTCGGCGGAGATTTTGTCGGCCCGCCTGCCCGTCAGGGAGCCCAAAAGACCTTCGACGAATCCCGATAACATCTCCGGCTCCAAGAGCGCCGGCAACTGGAACACTCTGTAGCCGTCTCGGTCCGTCTCGTCGCCGTCCGCAGACGATCGGCCGTCTTCGGAGCTCGTGGGCGGCGTGGGGCGTGCCGCGAGAGCCTGGGGCGCGGGCGGCGGAGGCGCGGGCGCGGGCGCGGGCGGGGGCGGCGGCGGAGGCCGGCGGCGGGGGGCGAGGTCACGGCGCGCGGAACGCCTCCGCCAGCTGCTGCACCACCGCCCACGACAGCGCCGCGGCGCTCAGCGGCGCCGGCGGGCGCGGGGCCGCGGGCGGCGCGGGGCCCGCGCTCCGCGGCTGCGGCCGGGGCTGCGGGGCGCTCGTCGGCCGCTGCCAGCTGCGGGAGCGCTGCGCGCGTTGCCCGACAGTCAGCTCGCTTAAATAGGGAGCTTTAGGGCCCCTTCACACGTCGACTCTGCGGCGCGACTGATAGCTAAGCACTGATTTTATACTGCGATTTTTGTAACTTTGCCCCTCAAGGCCACTCAAATCCCATCTTCGCGATGAATAAGTCACGGTATTTCACATCATTCTCAGTCGTTCCACTAGATTTCGCATGATCACGACCGTATAAAGCAGTACTTGCGATCATGAGACTTCTATCGGCAAGACCGAGAAAAACGCGAAATGCCGTGACATATTCCGTCGCGAAGGATAGGATTTCAGTGGCCTTGAGGGGCGAAGTTAGAGAAATCGCAGTATAAATGGAGGTTTTCCCATGAGTGTCCGATACACGCGCCGCAGTGGCGCTCGGTGGCGGAACCCTCGCGACGAGCAGCCCGGGTGGGACACCAATACGCGCCGCGCCACCGCTAGGAAGGCATTGGTTTAAATAGTGATATTCCCACTGGGACACTCGTCGCGGCGGGTTTCTCGGAAGTTAGAGATAAGATTCTGCTGCGGTCCCTTTGTTGGTCGTGGGTGGCGGTTCGGCGAAACCTATCCCCTCCGAACCCTCCCGCTCCAACCGCATGCAGCGGTGGCCACGTGGGAAGTGCCCTGCTGCTTATCGGTACCGCGCCACAGTGTTTACGTGTGAAGGGGCCCTTAGTGCCAAGCGTAAGACGACATCCTTAAACTCTATTGATCACGTGAATATACTTCGGTTTTTCTTGGCGCGTGGAAGTGTGTCATCAAAATGGAATATGTCACGGTATTTCGCGTCGTTCTCTGTTTTCTGCCGCTGGGAGTAGCATGATCGCTAGCACTGCTCGATACAGTCGCGATCATCCGACTCCTAGCGGCACAACTGTGATCGAGGCGAAATACCGTGAGATATTCCATTTTCATGACACACCCCCACGCGCCAAGAAAGAAAAACCGAAGTACTCGTATAGCGATTTTATACTGTCGTGGTGAACAACGTTCAGAAGAGTTTTAGTAATAACGTCATTATGTTATGCATTGTGACAAAGGAAGGATTTCAAGCGTTGAACAAATAAGGTGCATAATATATCAAAGAGTGTAGGGTGAGACACTTCAACCACGAGTCAAGAGCATAAAAAAACTACATTGTGTACGGAGTTTCAGATTTTGTGGCCCTTCGCGATGGTTATGCAATCTAGAATTTTAGGTCGGCTTTTTGTGAGAATGTAGGAAGTATCTTAAAACAAAGTACGTTGTGAGCATAAGACATAACCTAACCCGAAGATATAATTTCAACTTCTTTTTCGCGAATTTCTTTCCTGTCACTTCAATATTTTCGATCAATTCTTGCCAGCGTTGTATAGTTGGTAAGGAATAATTAAAACTGCCTCACATCCGAGAATCGGTTTATCAGAGTTGGAAAAATGCAACCTTTCCTGTTTTTAGATGGCCATTTTTCACTTGTAAGCTGACCGTAGAGACTCCAACAGGCGTGCACTACTTATAAAGTTATAAGGTCGTATCTTAGTCCTAAGGTAAGACATTAAGATTTGAAGTCCGTCACGTGACTGTTAGTGCATAACGCCGCCACCTTACGCGTGACGCTAAAACTCCCTAATGCCTTTTGTAGGCATACCAAAAGGCTGATTGCAAAAAAGCATCACTGCTGACGGCCCGCTCTCATCTACCGGTGGCTTACCTAAATGGGTCATTAATAATACGTAAATACGAAAGTAAATAAATACGTACAACATCAAGTAATTAAATGAGCACATTAGGAGGCAAACGGAAGTGGATGTCCGAGAAGTAAACGCAGAGGCGAGAGTGCGGACGATCTTCTGTGCTGCTGTTTGATTACAGGTGCTGAGAAGGCCAAAGACTGGAAGGAGAATGCGTGAAGTCCGCGCCAGAAAATAAATAAATGGTTTAGAAAGAGTTTTGTTAGCATATACTGCTACCCGTTTTCTGTATTTCACCCTTCAGGGTTTTTTCCTTGGCGGCACCTTATAGTCTTTCCTCCGTGGCTTTGATGAGATGGAGAGACCATCTGGGGTAAATAGCAGAGTTTGAAAGGATAGAACACTTTAAGATGTGGGTATTCTAGTCTTAAAGGGCTTCGGCCTAGCCTGATTATATCAGGTTATGCAATTTATATGAGTAGTAATTACCTATTAAAAACCTTTTCTAATCCCCTAAAGTGCACTCCTATCTCAAATGGAAATTATTATGATTCATGAAATAGTGAATTTTTGTCTGTTTTCTTGATTTTTTACCATTAAAAGAGTTTGTAGGTGCAGTGTGAGGAAATGAGTCGTCATATCCTCTATTTAAGGACCTCATTCGAAAATTACTCATCAGAAAGCTCAGTGGCCAGTTGTATTCTGCCTGGTTGATTTGTAAGTCCTCCCGTCGTTTAACACCAGTTAATGAACTGCCAGCCATTTCACCTTTCTTACGTAACCCTCCGCCACGACTTCACTCTACAATCTAACAGTCCAATCCCAATGCTGAGTTCTCCATTGAGACTAAGATACCTCTCTATGCCCACAACACTCGTTGTTTTATAATCTGGTGCGTTTTACAATCCTCCAGCCTAATCCTATTCCTCAGCCGCTCATCAGTTCACTCTCATTTGGCTCAAATAGCATTCCATTTTACGTTCGCTTTGAATTTACGTGAGGTCACTCTACATTTCACCATCCTGATCTCTTTACCCAGCCGCCTACTCGTTTGATCCTGCTTCTACCAATGTCTGTTTTTTTTTTAATTTTAAGTGAAGGAAATAAGATACTTCTCATCAAAGTTTTCCAAACTCCAAATTCTTTTTACTAACTCCGAGACAGTGTTCGGACATTCTGAGGAGAGATGACGTCCCCTATAGGCGTGCGCGGCAACATTTCTGGGCCTCCTTTCCATTATACAATCTTTATGTACATATGACATTTTACTAGTAAAGAAATTTAAAAAACTACATGCAGAAAGAAATCAAAACTACAACGATTCAATTATTTGAACAACTGATTTTTTGTTGAACCACATTTAGGTTGCCAGGTGGCTTAGAGACCCATTTCCCCACAAGATGTACAATTTCCCAAACTGTCTACTAGAAAAGGAAGTAAGTCAGCGATTGGGCATATGGCTATCCTGGTACTAAAGTGGTCTATGGTATCAATAGAACAATGTGCCTCAGACGACTTAAGAATTGACTAACATTAAAACCATCTGCCAATTCTAAAGTGGTATTTTTATAACGCGGCACCTACAACGACAAATGACACATAGCCCACTTTAGATTGTATAGATGTTCACCTGTTTAGATCAAATTTACCATAACCTGAATTTTAGCCAAAATGTTTCATATACCACTTTCGTTCCAAGCCAGCCAATTTATGAATACAATTTTAATGTGTAAATTTTAATGCAACTTTAAAATGTGAAAGAGGGCCACGGCTCCTATGCCCCACGCCCTCCGCGACAGGGACGGATCCAGCCAATCGTTTTGGAGGGGGCATCGTAGATTTTGTTAAATAATATGTATTTGTTATTATATTGTATATTATTTTTATAGTGAATAAATAATAGTATACAATATTATTTTTAAATTACTACACAATTATAATATAAATAAATATTTAAATAAATTTTGCTAAATAAAAGAATATAAGAAACGAAAACTCTAGCACTTGGGGGGGAGGGGCACGGCCCCCCTGGATCCGCCCCTGCGCCGCGAACGCCGCCTCCCGGCCACTGACCTTGCGCTCGGTGGGCGTGGCCTGGCGCGAGCGCCCGCGAAGCCACCCCGTCGCCATCCCCGGCCCCGCCCTGGGCCTGGGCGGCGAGCGCGCCGGGCGGCCCACGCCCCCGCCCCGCCCCCGCCCCCGCACAGGCCCAGGCGCAGGCGCGAGCGCTTGCGGCGCTGCCCCAGCGGCGCCCGCGACGGCGCCCGCGACGGCGCCTGCGACGGCACCTGCGACGGCACCTGCGACGGCGACTGTGTCGACGGCAGCGACGGCGGCAGCGACGCGCGGCCGCGCTGCGAGCACCGCTCGTCCTCACTGCCCGACAACGGACCCTGCGGACAGAGACGCCCATGTCTTCGGTTTTTATTTTTTGGCGCGTGGGGGCGTGTCATCACGATGGAATATCTCACGGTATTTCGCGTCGTTCTCGGTTGTGCCGCTAGGAGTCGCATGATTGCATAGGCTTCCGCGGTCGGAATTCATGTGGTCCAGGCTATCCGGGATGAGCCGCGTCGTCGATTTGGTGGCTGACGTTTCGGCCAACATATTGTGGCCTTCCTCAGAGCATACTGCTCTGACGAAGTAGCAGTAGTCTCAGCAGGACGCTGTGAGGAAGGCCACAATATGTTGGCCGAAACGTCAGCCACCAAATCGACGACGCGGCTCATCCCGGATAGCCTGGACCACGCTAGGAGTCGCATGATCGCGACTGTGTCGACCAGAGCTGGCGATCGTGCGACTCCTGGCGGCACAACTGAGAACGACGCGAAATACCGTGAGATATTCCATTTTATTGACAGACCCCGTGCGCCAAGAAAGAAAAACCGAGGTACAGCCACACACACAAGGTGGTATGGCGGGCAGAAAATATACGAGGTTCAAGGTGAGCAGCAAGCCTTCCTCACTCTGCGCCCATCACCGCCTTTCCCCTTCCGATTCTAAAGGCTGCTCCACACATTCGGCATTCGCCGACCAGCGAGCTGTTGCTCGCCCAATCCCGAGCAGCTGATGTGTTCGGCGACCGTTCGCTTTCTTTCATGCGTCCAAAAGATCGACACGCGGTGTGTAGAGCGAGCAACGAATGTTCGTCACTTGGCAAATCTCAAGCGACCCATCCACACTACTCGGGAGTCGGCGAGCGGTTGCTCGCTGTTCGCCGAATAGCGAATGCGTGGAGCCGCCTTATACTGCGATTTTTGTAGGAAGAGCTCTCAAGGCCACTCAAATCCCATCTTCGCGATGGAATATGTCACGGCATTTCGTGTCATTCACAGTCGTTCCGCTAGATTTCCCACGATCGCGACCGTATGAAGCAGTGCTTGCGATCATGCGACTTCTACCGGCAAGACCGAGAAAAGACGCCAAATGCCGTGACATATTCCATCGCGAAGATGGGATTTGAGTGACCTTGAGAGCTCTTCCTACAAAAATCGCAGTATAAGGTCGCCTTCACGTGGAGCCACTCGGCAGCGCCACCGTGAAGCGCCAGGCCCCTTTACTCACAGCCACCGTCCAGCGTCGCTGAGCGTGGGAAAGGAAGGATTCGTGAGTCACACCGCTGAGGCTGCCGGCGACCGCAACAATGCCAGTGAACATTAAACAGATAAACTCAGTGGTGCTTCCACGTGGCCTAGCGTAATACACACGGTGGTCGCAATGCGCCACTACTGAACAAGCAGTGCAACTGCGCCGCTCGTGTAAATACTCCCATTTAAACCAATGCTTTGCCAACAGCAACGCCACACGGAAGCGCTCTTGAGTGGCTCTTTGTAAAGAATATCTAAGAATCGGCCTGTGTCCCTTCACGTTGAGGCGCTATTTTGCATTTCCAAGGGACTCCACCTTGTGAAGACCGTTGAGACCCGTTATAGAGTGTTTTGCAGCGCGGACAATTGCTATTGTCGCACACGAAGGGGAGAAGGGAGAACGATGTGGAAGTAAATAGTAGGATGCTCGGCGATGACCTTAAGTCGCTCAAATTTCTGCGGGTACTTTAAGTTTCATTCTCTTACTCAGAATGAGCTATTTCAGATTTTTGAGGGGAAAAAAAAACACCTTGATTAGATTTTAACGTCACCTTTCTGCTCTTTCTTATATTATTTCCTTATGTCATGCTAAGTAACGCTTCGTTACTGCATAGCAGTTTCTTGGACGATTCCTATTATCTTATAACGTGCAGGTTGTGCTAAAGGTGAGTTTATTTTGCTTAAATTGAGGATGTTTCAAAATACTAGCGAAATAATCTGTTTTTTTCGGATTTAAGCGACAAAAACGTAAATATGTGAATTGCCAGAATTGGGATGCATACAAATATTATGACTGCCCTGTGTAGCACGGGACCTCGTTATCCAGCCGTCAGAATTACAATGCACTTCGCCGTTTGTATATGTTGCAAATGACCTCTAGATTTTACAGCAGCACTTCGATCAGGAGTGGTCCGTGCTTAAGGCTCACGGACGCAAGTTAGGGTGATAAACAGGCCTCACTAAAACTGGAAAATTACAAATGTTTTTTTCTTCGGGAACGCGCTCGTGTGGTTTTCTTCGTCTGAAATAACTCTTCCTGTAAAAGAGTAATCCACGTATTCACTGAAATATATTACCAAAGTAGAAAATTATTATTGTTCATTTACAACTACATTTGCTCTAACACAAAAACTGAAACATTTTAAATATTTTATCACACTTAAACATTTGTGATTTGATACTCTCTTCCCAACTCTCCAAATGTAAAATTCGAACTTAACCTTAAGGCGGGCGCGCGGCAACCCTCCGTGCGGCCTTTGTGCTTTATTGTTCTAAAATGGAATACGGCTATTCGACATGTGCAAGCTCCAGTATTTCACTTCGCAATATTCTGAACTGAAATGCGGAAATCTCCGTTCCATTGCCTTCTCCCTACCAGTCGTAAAGAAGATTTCAAAATAAAAAATTCTGACTGCAGTACTCCGTGCTCTACCGCGCCCACTCGTGTAAGTATTGCTTAGTATCCAAACGAATCATTTTACTTATTCAGATTTTCGTTTCCGTATTATCACTGTAAGCAAAATCAAAGATGTTGAAAGTAGTTTTTTTATGTCGATTTTTTCCAAATAATTATAGTCAATATTTTTGTTTTTCTTTGCTGAATCGGCTGTAACAGACGAAGAACTCACGCATCTTCTTGAGTTATTGGAAACGGCTAGATGAAAACATAATTGATACTTTTTCTAAAATTTAAGGACATTAACTGTTTATTTAATTAACTTGTATATTTAATAACAATTTTCTAGTTAATTTTTTTCTTTGTTATATTTGGTTTTATAAGGTTTTCTGAAACAATGTGTTATTTATTATTCTATACCTAAAACTGGCCATATTTCTGTTAATTATAAAATGTATTAACATTAAAACTGTAATAAATAGTTGTGAGTTTATATTATTCCTTCTTCAATCAAACAATAGAAGTTTTGAGGATGCGAAATACTGTTTTCTCGAGGCAGCACTCAGTGCTGCTACGCGCCCGCTTTTGTGAGTAAAATAGGCGCGCCCGCCGGAAGGTGAAAGAGAGGAGTTTGGCAGTGACCTGCGAGTGCGCGGGCGAGGGCAGGGGCGAGGCGGCCCGCTTGGGCACGCAGGTGACGCGCGTCACGGAGCAGGGCGTGCTGGTGCGGCTGTCGCCCGTGGCGTCGGCCGCCGCCGCCGTCATCGCCGCCGCCACCGCCGCCGCCGCCGCCGCCTCACGTCGGCCCGTGGACGCGGCCGAAGGCGGGGGAGCGCTCGGCGGGGCCTCTAGGGGCAGCGCCCGCACTCCACGCTATTCTAACGGTTCGCTTGCACGCACTAAACAAATTACGCTAGGCAACAAAATTTTTTTTTTCATTCCTCCAGGGATGAAAGTAGGTGAATTCAAAGGAAATGATCACGCTGATTTCGAAAATCATTGTAAACATTTCTTTCACACAAGGTTCAAAAGGCATACACATATTTAGTATTTGAAATAAACAATATCCTGTACTAATTTCCATATTGTCACTCCAGTTATATCACTACAAAATTTTATGAGCATCTTTCATATGAGGTAAGAACAAGTTAAAAATGAAATACGCATATTCATGTAATGATATGCATGCATTAAAATGGTTTGTTTGTATTCTCCACCACATTGGTAGAACGAATGACAATGATTTAAGTTTTCCATACAACGTAAGGTTCGTTGAACAGGTGAATACTGGTGAGCAGCCCATAGTTTGTCCTAATCACAAACACAACAGTCAAAGTATAAAGAATATACAAGTTTTGTAATTTCAAAAAAAAATTATTTCGAAGTTTGGGCGTAAATCTTCCACAAACATAACGGAAGATATCAGATTCGCACACTTTCAATGTGAAATGACGATTTGCAGTTTACCTAACCGATTCAATTCTGCAGATCATGTGTTGAATTTCACTAAATACAAATAGATGAACTTAAATATTTTTAATTAGATTTTATGCGTATTGATTCTACATATCTTATGGGTACAATTTAAATGTATTTGCATTAATAGCAAAATACGGAAAGCTACGCGATGTTTAAAAACTGTGACGTGACATGACGTTTTTATAGAGATATTTGTAATCTACGTGTAAAATTGAGTATATTGCGCACTCTCCCTTCCTGGAGGTAAAAATCGTGTTCCCTAGTGTTGTTGTTCATCTTTCTTAGCGTGTTGCATTGTTACTTCGAAAAAACATTTTTACGAGGTTAAAGAAGTGCATTAAGAAACAATAAATAAGCAAAAACAAAAACACCGAAACTGTCTAAAATATTCATTATCATAATATTTAGAGATAGAGAGGTAGATGGGAGAGAGGGAGAGGGGGACAGAGGGAGAGAGAGGGAGAGGGTAAGAGGGAGAGAGGGGGGAGAGAGGGAGAGAGAGGGAGGGAGGGAGAGGGAGAGAGAGCGCGCGCGATTGGATTGATGCGCAATACAATCTGCCAGAAATTCTATGAAAACTACGCAGCCTCCGTTCTTTTGAAAACTGTCTATAGTTTTCTTAGATACCCAGAAACTCGGTAAAACTACAAAAACACTGAAAATTGTAAATATTTCATTGTCTCATACTCGGTGTGTCACTACTTGTGACACAGCTGTCCTAGCAAGGTTCTTGGGAAGAGGTCGGCCATTATACATGTAGTTTCTATTAAACTAGTTGCGTTAAGGAACAGCAACGTATTTGAGTTCGTTTTAAGTCCGGGGTGTGGAACTACATATGAAGGGGGTTATATGAAAATGTTCCTTGGCAAAAGTGATCATCTTGGATCCTTCCAAATGTCCTAGAAGTTTGTAAAATTTATTCTGAGATATTCTATATTTACGCAAGATGTGATCTTTTCTACTTAATATAATTACACATTGTATCTCAGATTGAATGTTATAAACTTGTAGAGCAAGTAGAGGTGTCAAAAATACTAACTTTTTGCCAATGAACCAGTGGTATGAAATCTCCGAAAAGGAAGCTACACGTATGCTATTTGTCTCCGGATTGTTTGGCATCCACGGTTGACCACGGGTTTGGCAGGTACTGAAAATATCCTTGACCGCAACAGAATGTGACATGAAAATGTTACTTGTGCATGAAAAGTTACGTGTCGATCATATGTAAATGTCTCTTACGTAAGTGGTCTCTTCCTGGCCTGTGCATTTGTAACATTTATTCTGGGACGTGTGTTTTCCAATACTGGGGGTGTTGAGTGCAGATTAGTGATGCGATATTGACAAGAAAACATCGATGTTCAAAATCAAAACATCGACTTTATTCAATACATCGATCAAAAACTATCGATGTTTAATATTGGTTTATATATTCGTGGACAACAAAATTTAATCTGATAATTACCATGTTTATTAATTTATAATTAAAATTCAATTGGAAACAAAGTTACGTGTCTCTCCATGTGGGAAATTCAGGAAAGTCGAAGGAAATACCAGGCCATCAGGATCATCTCGAGAAAGGGATGGTAGTCTGCTCGATGAAGATACAACAAACCGCTGTTCGTTTCGATCGAATGCAAACAGATATTGGTACCATCGGCTATTTTTTACAAACTCGTGATTATGGGCATATTTCATCCACGAACAAAACATTGAAAACTCGAAAACATCGAACCCAAAACATCGATGTTAAAAATCATCGGTGCCAGTACATCGATGTTTAAAACATGGATATTTTTACTGAAACATGTACGTTTTGAAAGCGCCTCTTGTACCTCTGAGGGCGCGCGCGAAGGCGTTGGCCTGGCGCAGGGCGGAGGTGGAGAGGCCGGAGGCGGAGGCGGGCGAGGCGCCCTGGCGCGCGCGGGCGGGCCGCGGGGGCGACGGGGTGCGCAGGCGCGGCGCCGCCGGCGACTGCGGGGGGCTGGCCGCGCGCGGCCGCGCGCCCGCCGCGCACGCCCCGCCACCTACGCACGACGCGTCGCGCTCCACTTTGGCGAGAGCGAAGACTTCCGCGGCCGGAGGCAATGTGTATTAATCGCGCAACTTTTCTTGGCTGATGACCTTGCTTCCCCCTCTCTGGCACAATAAACAGTTGAAGGCAAAAGCGCGCAGCGAGCACTGATGACAACATTCCAAACACACCTTCACTGTCGCGAAATAGGGACTATTTTCTGTTGAAGACGAGGACTTCTGTCCGGGATTTTCTCCAAAAAATCCAAAGAAATTACCGAAGCAGGTGATGATCCATCACAGGAGTTATCTCGAACTCCTGAGAAAGCTACAAAGCAAATTACTGAGAAAGTTGCGAAGACGTGACTGATTCTCCAGAGATTGGCATTGCTTCATAAAATCTCGTGGCCGATTTCGTAACTAATACCCCCACTCTACCCGCATTTCTTCAATCCATCGGTCAACAAAAGTTGCGCGAGTAATAGTTGGCTGTCCGGGAGACGCCGCGGCCAACGCACAGGATAACGCCCTGAGGAAGGTTGCAGAATGGTGGCCGAAACGTCGGGGCACCTGTGCTTTGGACGCGGCGTCTCCCGGACAGCCAAGAACATACTTCCATTTTGGCAGTTTTGCTTGCGGAAAAATCATTGCTCTTTAACGAATTTAGTGCCCATTCTCATTTAAAACAAATAATGTGGATGCCCAGTATTTATGATTTAACATAAGATTAGTTATTAATCTTTTGAAACTGTAGTTTCACTAATTTCAAATAACGATTCTGACCGGGAGGATCTAGGGTTCGAGCTAGATAGCTACGTCGAATTCAACTACTCTCTGGAAGAGAATTCTAGAGGTCGGCTGCTCTGATAGGTAATTGTCCGTGGTTTCTTCGATCATCTCCAGGCGAATGCAATACTCGAACAAACGAGGCGCGCGCGATCTTTCATTCCTCGTGCTTGTCCCTCCCCTTCCCTTACACACATACTGGTACAAGGATTTTGTAATTTTCCAATTTCGTCGCAACCTGTATGACACCAGAACATTGGGCTTATGTCCAAGACTCAATGCGCTGATTTCGATTTGGGAGGTCATTAGCGTTGTTTACAAACAGCGAGTGCACCGCAGTTCTGACAACCAGCTGCCGGGCTTTGGGTCTGACACTCTAAAATCAGGCGCGAGGACAAAACTGCGCGCGATACAGAGCTGTCGTAATGAGCACCGCGATTCCGACAATTTACAAAATGTTTTGCGTTTGTACCCGAATTTTTTTTCTTCGGCAATTCTTGTAACTATTCTCAGATCGTCGATTCACTATAAGCATGGACGTTACAGAGGAAGGAAATATTGCGTGCCGTTCATGGCTTGTTTGGTAGGATGCTGCTCCGGCATTCTCCTGATATGTATCGGTGAAATCAAGGAAAACTACCGACCAGAGCAGCCGGCTGCTGGAATTCTCCTCCAGACAGCGAGTGAACTCGACCGCTTTACCCAGTTCACGAAATCTCGAAACTAGACGTAATATACGCTACCACTCGCGCGTGGTTTTTAACTTCGAATTTGCAAAATTCAATAGGATTAATTACGACAATTAAACGAATGAAATAAATTTCATAAGGACGCGCGGACTTCGTCAGCCGTTTTTAAGCTCCGGAGAGATGTATCGGCTTCACCCCCCTCTCTTTGGACCTTTTAGTATATCCACTGCAATGAATAAATAAAAAGGTGACTCAGAGGCAAAAGCGCACCTGTGAGCGCGGAGCGGGCGGCGGGGCGGCGGCGCGGCGGGGACAGCGCCGGCGCGTGGGCGGCGGTGGTGGGCGTGGGCGAGCGCGTGTGCACGCGGCGCCGCGCGCCCTGGCGCTCCGCCGCCGCCGCCGCCGCCGCCCCGCCCACGCAGACGCCCGCGCCCCACCCGGCCGCCGCCGCCTGGCTGGCGCTCGCCCGCGACGAGCGCTGCCGCCGCCGCAGCGCGTCGCTCGCCTTCCCTGCCGCACGCACGCGCATTTTGCACAGCATTCTACTTTCCAGCCTCCGGGCATGCGCCAACTTCAACTATACCTCCGTTTTTTTCTTTCTTGGAGCACGGGGGGGGGTGTCAATAAAATGGAATATCTCACGGTATTTCGCGTAGTTCTCGGTTGCGCCGCTAGGCGTCGCATGATCGCGACTATCGAGCAGTGCTTTTATTTACTTATTTATTTATTTATTTATTTGTGTATTGATAACCTCTTCTACTTCTACTGACCAATGATGGTCTTTGTAAAATAGAGGTGAGTTCATTGAGTTTTTGTTCCTACCTGCACCTCTATCTTACATACTAACTACTGTATTAATACCTTCACCTTTATTAAGAAAATGTTTAAGTTTATTACATGCTTACAAATTTAGTTTTCTACAATTTATCTACACATGCCAATTTCTGAAGTACATACCATCACCATTTCTTTTAATCTTATATACTATATACATATTTACAATTAACCACCTCTTAGCCGTTTCGCTAAAGCCAAAAGAGGCGAAACGTTTCCGTCCCTGGCGCGGGGAGCCGGGTGGTCCACTACCAGCGATGTTCTGCCTCGGGAATGTGTTGTCGCATAGTTAGGAATTGTTCATTGCATAGTTAGGATTAAGTACATGTTTGAGTATCTTCTCGATTTACAGGTATCTATACGTTTACATATGTCTAAGTTACATTTAACTTATGAACTATGGTCTTATCCAAAGACCACGCGGTGGCATTGTGGGTACTGTTCCCTCGGGTCGTATACAAGCCTTCCGAATACTTTTCTATACGATTCATAAATTTTATTAAGATCAAAAGATTCGCCTCTCCGGAGGTACAATGCCATAACGTATCCCATTAAGTCAGTTGGTTTGACAGGTAGGCCATCGGCCATTAGTTGCATCTTTAGGGACTCTTCAGTCCTGGGAAACCTTATGGTTGATCCTCCGGGGACCATCTTGGTGACAAGGTACATCATCGCCGCATCGTGGTTTTTCTGCTCTTGCAGTAAAATCGAGCAGTGCTGGCGATCTTGCGATTCCTAGCGGCACAACGGAGAACGACGCGAAATACCGTGAGATACTCCTTTGTATTGACACCCCCCCCATGCGCGAAGAAAGAAAAACCGAAGTTTATAAGATGTAGGGAAGCCCGTTATTAGGGAGTTTTTGCATGCATAGCGGACAGCACTATCGATCTTCTGCGCGTGCGCAGTTCAAGTTTCGCATCACTTTAGTGCATCTGCGCATGCGCAGGAGATCGATAGTGCTGTCCGCTAAAGCTGGCACAAACTCTCTAGTAGGGAGTTTGTGCACGCCTTAGAGGGGAGCAATCGACTGCAATCTCGATCTTCAATTTTCGAAAATTCAGAGTTAACAGTGAAAATCGGACCTATGTCACCTTTATAAGTGTATTATTTAATAATAAAATAAACATTCAATGCAATAATTTTATATGCACGTCAGTGGTTGATGGGCAGCTCTACTCGAACAAATGCGAATCAAGGGAATGTGGAATTATGGAAATTTAGCCGCCGTAGTTCGGAACTACATCCATTGAAAACAAAATGAGCAAAAACTCTTCAGATTTCACATGCTCTACATTCTCCCGTGTTTTTCTCCGTGTTTCGTTTGTCAATAAAACAGTTCCATCGTCACAATTTTGTAGAAATGATTATAAAATAATTATTGACGACACAGATATCACTTCATGTGTTAGGAACCGCAAATGTTTTTAAAATACCGGTAGTTTCTCATCCCTCTTTTAAAGAATTTTATTACCTATCATGAACCCATCGTACTGGTAAAATACAAAAAATTCAATATTGCAAGAATGAAAATGTAAGTACAATTTCAGATGTTACAAAGTGAGTTTGCAATAGAATGTAATTAAGAGAAAATGTAAGTACATAAAAGTAATTAGTAAGGAAAAACAAGGGAAGGAAAACGTATACGTAAATTAAGTAAAAACCGTTTGCAGTGCAGTTTTTGCAGTGCAAACAATGCAGTTTAGAGTTTCAAACAGAGAAACGAAATCAGGCTCCAAAGTTTGGTGATTGAGTTGCCTCCCGGCATGGTCGGCGTAAGTTTCATAGGGCCTGACATGTCCATGTCGGGGGACCCGGGATTGAAAAATACAGTGGCAATTTTCAAAGTGATTCAGCTGCAAGTCTTGATAGCTCTTTCCCCGATGAAATTTACGAAAAAGCACAAAAGGTTCAACCAAAATACCCTGCAGATGTAACGGAAAACTTGCTTCAGTTATTGTCTTTGCGCATTTGTTTAAAGAGTCAAATTTCGAAACTAAAGTCTGTTAAGTATCTTGCAAACTTATTAATAATTGATAATCGCTCATTATTAACTGGTTTTCTCGATGTACATTTTTACATTCTTTTTGGCACTTTCTATCAGTGTTGCCATCGCCGAAAGAACGTTTTAAATATTAAAACTGATTAAAAGTTATTTACTAAGCACAATGACATAACGCTGTCTGAGTAATTCCAGTATTTTATCAATTGATAACGAAAAATAATGTGGTTAAAAATAATATTTCAACTGCCATTGATAAAGTAAATGCGAAGAAAAGACGAAAATGTCAATTTTAAATTATATCATGAATTAGCACAAATATTTTATTTTCTGTAATAATTTTTTGTAATGAAGTTTCTCACTCCAAAAATTCAGTTTATAATCACATCGTGCTTGATTTCTTGACCTCTATTAATAATATTATGGAATGATTCTTGAGAGTAGGTCATTAAACAAAACCATTTTTAACCTGCCAACGTTTTGGCTTTTTTTCAGCCTTCATCAGGGCTACAAACAGACGGATTTTTTTATTTTTATTTTTTTATATAAATACACATTACGTACAAGGATTGCTTACATTATGTACAAGCAATCCTTGTACGTAATGTGTATTTATATAAAAAAATCCGTCTGGTTGTAGCCCTGATGAAGGCTGAAAAAAAAAGACGAAACGTTGGCAGGTTAAAAATGGTTTTGTTTAACTACCTACTCTGAAGAATCATCTGATGAGAGCGGGGGGCGCGGGTGCTTACGCGCGACGGAGGGGTCCGCGAAGGAGGTGGGCGGCTGCGAGGAGGCACCGGAGGCGGCGGAGACCGGCGTGCGCCGCTGGTCGTCGCTCGAGCGCCAGCGCTCCGCCCCCGGCCCCGCCCCCTGCCCCGCCCCCGCCCCCGCGCCGGCGCCGCGCGGGCTGCGCAGCTGCGTCCGCGACCCGGGCCCCGCCGCGCGCCCCTGCGCCAACACCGCCACGTGCAAAACACTGGCTGAACCTCACACGCTGACACTGGGGCGCGCCAACGACAAGCAGCAGGGCACTTTCCATCGCGGCATGCGGTTGGAGGGCACATCGGCTTGCGAAGTTTTTCACATACAGGTATCTCCCCCAGAGGAGCACAGCCCAGACGGGGCAAGCTCTGAGCTCCCAACATGTGCGTTAGTGTAATGTACGTAAGTGTAAGTGCATGTAAATAAGTAAGGATAGGACAAGCAACAGGAAGGAAAGATCGCGCTCGGTCTTTGGCTGGTTTGCTAGGGCATACAAAATCGTACCATCGTTGGGATTCGAACTCTAGGATCCTGCGGTCAGGGGCACTGCAGTGACATCAGTTGACGCCTTGAGACATTTCACCCGGATTAAAGGCGAGCTCAATTGTATTTTTAGATCCTTTACGTAGTATTACGTAATATTATACCGAGTGAGCCTGAATAAATATTTCACACTTCTAGAATACAAGGGAGTCTAAGATAGTATTTTTTGTTAAAAAAGTAGGTTAAAAAAGTAGGAAAATCCATGTATACTCCATTTTAAACATATCTGCACTTCAAGGTCACGAGCTGTAGGGAGAGGAGGACATCAAATCGGGAGCTCCAATACCAAAAATTTAAGTCCCGACGAAACTCCCGATTGGATGACAATGTTCCCCTCTCTCTTCAACTTGTGACCCTGAAGTACAGCCATGTTTAAGTCGAAGTATAGCGTGTTTGACATTGGCTCCTAATTCGGAGGCATCCCAATACGCACTGGTGTTTCACAGGTTGCATTCTAATTCTGCGTAAGCTATTTTGATAACCTGTTAAACAACATTGCATATCTATCGCTATATAAATTTTTTTCAGCATATATACAATGAAGAAAAGTAATAATCTTGACCTCCCTACATGTCCCATACGTTTGTAACTGTTGTTCTTTAATAACTGCATAAAACGAAGAAGAATCCATCTATTACCTCAACCATTTACGAGTACTGAATGTAGGTACGGAAAAATCATCATTCCGCAACAAAGTGAAGAAAATAGAACATACCGATAAATCTGGCTAGAAATTTAGTGGAATAAAGATCATCTTGAAGATGAAATAAAGTAAAAAAGAAAACAAACATGACGCCCGACGCGACCGCTATTGTGGTAGAGCTGAGTGTGTACCTGGTGCAGAAGGGCGCTGGGCCGCCTGCAGGGCCCCCAGGAAGCGTTCATCAAGGCCCCCAGCTGCCCCACGCGCCACGCAGGCACCACCTCCCGCGTCCCGCGCCGCAGCGGAGCGCTCTGCGCACAGCGCCACGCGCCACTTGGCAGCGCTCCCTCACGCCACCAATGGAAAGCAAGCGGCCATCGAACTTCACTTATGTACAAGAGGAATTACGTGCACATTCAGCGCTCCTGTATCAAGTAATTTGCACTACTGGCCGACATTGATTGATCCGCGTTTCTGGGCGCGCCAACTACTTAGGTCATTAGTCCCGTAAGTGTAGTGCGTGTTTTTCCCCGGGAGGTGGCGATCTTTTCTCATTGGATGGCGAGATCCAGCGCTGACTTACCGTCGACTAGCGAGGTTTTCCCCTAACCAGGTATCTCCCACCAGTGGGGCACCGCCCCCGCCGGGAGTTGAAGCTCCCGACCGGTCTCCCGGCACGTGTGGTAGTGTAATGCATATTAGTGTAAGTGTGTGTGAAAGAGGAGAGGATAGGACAAGGAAGAGGAAGAAAAGATCGCGCGCGGTCCGTGGCCCGTTTGTTAGGGTACTGCTCCGGTATTCGCCTGGTGTTGATCGGAGAAACCATGGAAAACTACTGATCAGAGCAGCCGGCCGCTAGAATTCTCCTGCAGACAGCGACTGAATTCGACCTAGCTGACTAGCTAGTGTCGAAAATCCTGCCGCCGTCGGGACTCGAACCTAGCACCTCCCGGTCAGAGGGACTGCAGTGCCATCAGGTTGATGATGTGATCTCCCGGTACTGGCCGACATGTTTTCTGATCGCAAAACAAAGTAAGAGGTACTGGTTTACGCTTAAAATTACATTATTTGGGCGTTTTTCTGCAGTGTTGTAGGTTTGCGATATTAAAGTGATGTCCTTACGTTGGACACATAGTTTGCACGAATAGAAGCGACAAAATACTAGAAGCAGAAGGGGAATCATTTATTTTACTTTTGCCTAATGTATAATTATATGAACATAATTGATAATACAATTGACTGTTGCTGAATTTTTGGTCAGTTTTGTCCAAATTTGTTATTGACATTCTGTAGGAAGTGGTAGGAACTGATATAAAAATAGTTATGACATATTCGTTAAAATATTTGTTTATTTCATATCGTATTGTGTGAGACCGTAGTTTGATCTCAAATTATTGTTAAGCTCAACATTTTCTTAGTGATATCAATTTAATTTAAATTTTTAATAATGCATAATGAAAACTACGACTGAAAATATTTTTTTTAAATTGTGTCACTAAGAAGAAGCAAAATTAATCTAACTGCGAACAAGAAAAATTAAACTTAATATTCTTTAAATTAATTTTTATTAAATTCAACATGTTGTAAATATTACTTCTCTTCTGAATGTACTCGATTGAATTCACCATTATGCGAACATTGTGTTATTTTCCACAGAAAACATGGCGATTGTCGTTTCAATAAACTTCAATAAGCAAATATCGCGGGCACATCGCAACTCTATACATTTCTTTTATTCTATTTCGTTGCAATCAACCCATGGTGGAAAGATACGGAAGAAGTGGTCACCAAATGCACTGTGGGCGTAAGGTCGGCTCCTTCTTGACGTACCTTTATTCGGTGAATTGATAAACACGTACACTGTCAAATTAAATTTCGTTACACATGAATTTAAAGTTAGAGGTTACTAAACAAGCTCGGAAACATCGATATTGAAAAACATCGATGGTTTTAGTCGATGTTTAGTGAACATCGATATTTTGCTATCGATGTCGCATCACTACTGAGTAGCGCCATGGTGGAAACACACGGATGGGTTCCTTCGGGGCACCCCGATTTTTGCTCGTTCTGCGCAGCACCAGTTTGCATCAGGAACCACGTGACCACAACACGGGCACTTTGTTTGAAAAACCAGACCAGTCGCAGGCCGCCATCTTGCATGGAGAGCAAGAAGTGTTGAGAAACATTTCGAAAGCGAAAGCGACAATTGTAAACGAAAAGTAACACGATGACGGTGTAATTGAAGTAAAAGTTGCGTTATTTTAAAAAATCCTTCATAGATCTGTTTCAATGACTTGCAACAATGTGATAATTCTGGTACCTGGCTACATTTGAAATTCTCGCTAAAATTGTGACGCAAACTGGTGCCTGAAGCACACTGGCTGAAGTCGCATACGATGCGCTAGAGCTCCCCCTTAATCGGCCTAAGCAGGTCATTCCAGGGCCTTGTAACTCGCCATCAAAATCGGAGACGTAGCTTGAGAGTGCTATTATAGGAGGTACTAGTGTCGCGGGGTACGACTACAGGTTAGCTTCGCCAACTTCTGGGCATAAAACTTGACTAATATTTGAGAAACACACGAAGAGACTTTTAAATGTTCAATCATTCATAATACGAGTACATACATCTAAGACACCGCAGAAGAAAGCGCGAACATCGACACTATCATTCGTAACATTACGCGCCTGCTTGCGTCCCGCGAACCCAAGCAAGTTTGAAGTTTCGTTGGCAGCAGTTGGTAATTGAGTTCCTGTAAGAAGGTGACGCAGGAGTGCTGACCTGTCGGTAGGTGGCGCGCGGCGCGTCGTCGGGCGGGCCCCGGCCGCGCCCGCTCCTCCCGGGCGACCCCCTGCGGCCCGGCGGCCGCGGCACCTCCACGCCCTGTGCAGGCACCGCGCGAATATAGAATTCACGTAAGAACAAGCAAAAGTACAGTTCGCTAAACAAGTGAACAGCACATGTAATTCAGAGAAGTGTCCCTCCGCCGCGGCAGCTGTTCAGAAACGCGTGCACCAGTACGCACCTTACATTCAAGACTCGGTTTTCAAATAAACATAATACTTATCACGTAAAAAGTAAATTCCATATAATGTGTATAAAAAATAAATTTTTCAAGAAGAGCACACAGCACTACACTGCCTAATTTCAATTATTTCTCGTGGCGCACTATATTTTCGTCGGACGAGGACATCGGACAAAAGGAAGCGTCGAAACTATTTACAAGTTAGCCAACTGCAAACGAACGAATCGAGAAAGGAGAGTTCAATGGGATCAAGGACACAACGACCGCAGAACCTTCAGTTATGTTGCCAGCACTAGCTGTCAAAATTGCTTGTTCTTACATGAATCTCTTTTTAGGTGACGCGCTCCTGGATGCGCCAAGAACACACTCGCGCGGAGTGGCCCCACTTTCAGCAGCTTCTCTAGGAGTTAAGCGCGGCTGAGCCAGCGCTCCGCCGGGCGAAGGGTTCCGTTTTCAAGGCGACCGACAAGTCGTCTGCACTCAGTACTTCCATCTGCGAATCCCATTTGTCCTTTGGGACGTATTGCAATAGTTGCCCAACGTCAATAACTTTTAAATTCAATTTGATTTAACTTGCAAGGACAATTCTTTTTCCGACTGACAGTTTGTTAAGGTGAGACTCCATTAGAAAAATGAAGAAATATCGAATTTTGGGTTTTAACCTTAAACTAATCTCTAGACTTTTCTGAACATTATTTATTAAAAAATTGTTGTGTTTTTGTTTATTTTATTGTCTTTTGAATGAGCACCAACACAGGCAGGCTAATATTTCAGTAGTATCACGGTTCTACATAAACATAGTTCTTATATTATTTGCTCTTGAAGGCTGTGGCTTTTCCACAGAGCGTGGTAGAGTAACAGTTATTCTTTGTTAAAATGAAACTTAATGCTCTACAATTTATTTTCTCAAAACTTTGCTGTAAAACTAGAAATGAGACCTAGAAACATTAGTGGAAAACGTGATTCAACCATTTTTCGGAAGTTTTCTTTTTGTTTGCAAATATCTAAAAAAAACTATTGAGAATAGAAAAAATGAAAACACAAATTTTGTAGTACGTTTTGTCAATTTTCATTTCATAAAGAATAACTTTTCCGCTGATACGCAGCGTTTTCGAGATGTATGCAAAACACAAAATGGGTACTTTCTACGTGTTCCAGCGAAACCCGCTCACCTCCAAGATCCGGAAAATCTAGTAACTTTACTTCCTACTTTAGCGTTGCTACAAACACAGCCCAGGTCTAATAATATCTGTTCCTGATAATAAGCCTGGATTGTTATGAAGTAGACAAATCTACTTGATGCATGAAATTTAACGATTAAACTGACAGACGGAAAAATAATTTTCTTTGCAAGTGAAATCAAATTGAATTTAAAAATTATTGAAATTGGGGAACTATTGCAATACGTCCCAAAGGACAAATGGGATTTGCAGATGGAAGTACTGAGTGCGGACTTATCGGTGTCCTTGAAAACTAAACCGCGTGAAAACGAAACTGGCTCAGCCGCGCTTAACTTCTAGAGAAGCTGCTGAAAGCGGGGCCACTCCGCCCGAGTGGGTTCTTGGCGCATCCAGAACCTATTTTAATTTCCTCTTTGAAGCAAATCACATGGGATTGCGGCGATTTTCACCTAATTAGAACGGCAAAGGTCTTCTTCTGAATGAGGTTTTGGGACGCGCAATTGATCTTATAATTATCCCGAGGGCAAACATTTACAATGGATATAACTTCTCAGATCAGGTGATCTGGGAGGTTATATCCTACGCCTAAATTATTCGATCGCCATTGGCTAAAAATTCATGGAGAACAGAATTTTAGTAAACAAAATGTTCAAAAGAAATGTTGTCTCTTTAAAACCGAATTTGATGCTGATCTACTGATCCAAAGTTCGCGGGTTCAAGCCCCGTCAAAGTCGGGGGATTTTTCAGGTGTCAAAAAGCGACGGCATGCATATGGACGCTTGTCGACATGTGAAACAGATACCAGGAAAGGCACTTGGCAGATCCTGGGAAAATTAAATCCTCTAGCAATTTAGCACTAATCAAAGTTTCCATATGAATTACTGTATAAGATTGCGATACTGTATCATGATCTGCACTATCCGGTATTCAAATCAAACGTCAAAATTGGCCTAGGGAAAGCAATGGCAAACTAACCAAAGTAAACTAGCTCAGGATCACAAGAAGGAGCTAGGGCAGTGGTGTCAAGGTCTACTGGTGGCAATGGCAAGCCTAGCGGCACCGTGCCATGCCACGAGCTCCTCTGCGCCACTAGTGTCGGGAGAGGAAACTATTAGTAACCCCGCCGTTTTACAATAGTGATGGCGTTGCCTCTTGCCGCGCGGTGATATACTGCGTGGAGAGGCGATTTCGCGACTCGTGTCACGGTCTCACGCTCGTGGCATCGACCTTGACGACACTGAGATAGGGGATGCTAGAGACTATCCTACGCACTAATCAGTGCATGGCACTAAAAGAAGAAGAAGAAAAGAAGAAAAAGAAGAAGAAAAGAAGAAGAAGAAGAAGAAAAAGAAGAAGAGGAAAAAGAAGAAGAAAAAGAAGATGCAGAAAAAGAAGAAAAGAAGAAGAAGAAGAAAAGAAGAAGAAGAGATATGCTCTAAAGGGTATTGTGTAGGCGCCAGCTGAGACTGACCGGGAGCCTGGGGCGGCGCGGGGCGTTGGGCGCGCGGACGCCCTTGGCCGGGGAGCGGCGCTTGGCGTGGCGTGCGCGCCCCACGGGCGACACCGGCGACACGGGCGACACGGGCACCGCCTCCTGCACCTGCACGCACACGCACCCCGTTTTTTTGGTTTATAATTATAATTTATTTTCAGTTGACATTACATTGTTCAGTTTACATTTTAACTGTGCAAATGTTAATCTACCTTATGCTAACTTAAACTTAAAACTATACACACTAAAATTCTATAAAAATAATATAAAAAAATAAAGAGAGAGGAAGCAGGGAATAAGTAATTATTTCAGGTTTGCGAACATTTTATAGAATGAATGCATGGGATATCTGCTATTAATTTTCGTTTGATACTTGGGGGTTTTGCCCAGTTTATAGGAGGATGATGCTCGTATTTGGGGAAGGTTTGTGTAAAAATTGTGTGCGAGGTAGGCTATTTCGTTTTTTATTGTGTTCATATTTAAATCATTATGCAATTGATTGTTGCTTATGAACCATGGTGCTTTAGTAATTAGTCTTAAAAATTTATTTTGGATCACTTGCATTGTATTTAGGTTGGTATTGGCGGCACTGGTTCAGATGGGACAAGCAAATAATAGTGTCGGCCGGATTATTGCTTTGTATAAAGCATTATATGTGGAGAGTTGACGGTGTTGATTCAGTAAGGGTCGTAATTTAATTAGTTTAATTTTGGCTTGCTGAGTTTTTACGTCTATATGCTGCTTCCAGTTGAGTCGAGTGTCAAAATTTAAGCCCATTTAAACAATAAAAAAATATTGTATTGTTTTATTTGTTGGTGTCCAATTCATGTCATTATTTATGAAAAGTGGAAGAGGATGTGTGAATGGTCTTAATGTGAATACTTTTGCTCAGGATTTTGTTGGATTCAACTTCATTTTCCAGATATTAGCCCAATTTGCAAGGAAGTTTAAGTGACTTTGAAGTTGTGTTTGAAGAGTTGTTAAAGAGTTTCCTGAGATGTAGAGTGTAGTGTCGTCGGCAAATTGAGCGGTGTTTATTTGTCCTGAAGTCGGTATATCTGCAGTGTATAAATTGAACAATAAGGGGGAAAGTGGTGAACCTTGAGGAACCCCAGCAGTGATTTTCCTTGGATTAGAGCAGTGACCTTCGACAGATAGTGAAAATGTTCTATTTGTGATATAGCTAAGGATAACAAATACTAGATATTTGGGTGTACCTACTGAAATTAATTTAAAATATAGAGCTGGATGCCAAATCCTGTCGAAAGCTTACGAGATGTCAGCACGCGCCCCGTCAGCACAAATCTTGTTGCCCTTTCTACTGAGAGTTCTGTGGCCACGGAGTAAAAGTTCTTAAGACAAAAATCTTAGTTTGGAGAAAACAAGGGCTAGATTTTCGAGCCACCGCTTGTTCCTACGCTGAACGCTTTTTCTCAATGTTTTTTTCTCGTTAAGGAGACAATATTTGAATTCGGTCGTTTTACTAAAATAATATATGGATACTTAACTTGTATTTTCAGTATTTTGCCAAAAACTGACTTAAGAACTTTCACTCCGTGACCACAGAGTTATTAACGTCGTTGGGTGTAGGTCCTGTCGGATCTCACCATACAGTAAGAGAGGAATATTGGCCATCCTTGGATTTACTTGCATTCACTACACTGAGTCCAATGGCCTTAGGAGTTGATGGAATCATTCAAGGATGTTTTATGCATATTCCAAACAATGGATATTTCCTGAATTCTTCGCCAGTGAATAAGACAGTTCCTAAAATAGGGTCTTGTTTAATATATGAAAACATTACATACAATTCATTTAAATTCTTGTTTAACAAAGTCTTACGCAATTTGTATTATTTTAACGAATATTAAAACGAGGAAAATAAATATGTTAATTTGAAATTGTAATTAGTCTGTGCAATTTGTTGCCTGTAGTGTAGTCTGTCATTCACGTGATAAAAGGGTCATAATTTCCCTGAATTTCTCTGATCAAAAGGGAAGTCTGGCTGACTTTACCTCTAGTGCGTTCACATGGCTTCCACAAAATTCCCTGTCTCCTCAATAGATGATATCATGGGGTCTTGAATTTGAAACTGATATTTTAAATTTGGGGTGTACTTTACATTACGCCTCTAGCACATTTTCAAAATTAAATAAAAAGAGACCTCATTTTTTTATTCAATTTGGTGACGGACACCGTAAAGGCCACTTAAGAGAATTGTCTCGTTTTTGTTGAAATCTCTGATTTTTCGAAAATTGTAAATGTTCATTTTTTCGGCGTTTTCCTGGAACTACAATTATGAAGATTTTTTTGGTGCTATGTATTCAGAAAAAACAGATCTTCAAATAATGTAATGTTTAATATTTCGAAAATAAGAGTATTTTTGCGTACTTTTGCTTGAAACAGTCAATTTTAACATTTTAAACAATTAGTTTCCCAGGAACGGCTCCAATTTTTTCTTTAAATATTTTTTCACGTATGCAGCAAAAAACGGCAAAGAAAGTGGTGCTGGGCCCATTTTCGGGGCACTTTCTGTATTTCCGAAAATTGGAAAAAATTGAAATGGTAAATTAAAATTTTCCCCGAATTTGAAGCGGTCACTCTGTGGACGTAAGTGCTTGGAGGCAGTCATTCGAATATTGAAAAGAAAGATTGCGTTGAATATTATTTAATCATTAAAATTATTTTAAATTGCGTTGCATGCTAGAATTCAATACTAGACAGCTGTTTTCATTTAAATGTTTGAATGAAAAAATATGTATTTTTCGCGCTTCGTTTGCTTTAGAAATTTTCAAAAGGTAGTTGAAGTGTAAGACATAAATTGTCATATTATAAAATTACATAACCATTAACAATATTTAGAGAAAGTATGTGCTGTTGCAATACCATTAGTTTTTAGAATATATTATTAATATTTAGAGCAAAAATACTTTTTGATGTAAATCTTTACTCTTTTGCGATTTAAGTTAATTGTGCGCGCTTGTCTTCAATTTAAGACTATTTTAAAAATATTTTGTCCACTCGATATTTGTGGCGAAATATATAGAAAATCGTTCTTCCGATTAATATATAGAGTGCCATGACCCAGCCGTAAGGTGGAGAAGCTCAACTTTCAAAGCGTCCGACGCATTCGCTCACCGTGGAGAAGCAGCACTCGCCCGTCTCCACGAGGACGCCGGCGGGCGCCGAGGGCGGGCGGGCGGCGTCGGGCTCGTCGGCGGGCGGGGGCGGCGGGCACATGACGATGGAGGCGGCGTCCAGCACGCCGTGCGCGGGCGGCGGCGGCAGCGACCAGATGGAGGTCTTGGAGCCGGAGGCGGAGGCTGAGGCGCAGGGCGCGCTGCAGTCCCACGGCACGGGCGGCAGCGACTCGCGCGACTGCTCGGGCGCGTCGGCGGCGAACAGCAGCGGCGCGGCCAGCGCCTCGGGCCACGGCGGCAGCGCCGACAGGGGCGTGGGCGGGCGCGAGGCGCCGGGCGACGGCGCTCGCGACTTGGGCGGCGTCTGCAGCAGCACCGGCCGCGGGCCCATGGTGGCCAGCGAGGACGCGGACGCGCACAGCAGCGGCGGCGGCAGCGCCACGGCCGACGTGGTCGTGGTGACGAACGGCTGCGACGGCGACGCGACGGCGAAGGGCGGCGGCGCCGTGCGGAAGGACGGCGGCGGCGGCGGCTGCACGGGGGTGGACGGGCGCGAGTGGGCGGAGGCCGGGCGCGACGGCGGCGGCGACAGCGCGCACAGCGGCGGCGGCAGCAGCGGCGTGGACGGGCGCGACGCCGCGGGCGACAGCAGCGCGCGCCCGCCGCGCCGCAGCGACGGCGGCGGCCACGACACCGCCACGTGGAACGAGCTGGCCGACGACAGCGGCGGCGTGGGCGGCGGCGTGGGCGGCAGCGACGGCAGCGTGAAGGTGGACGCGGGCGGCGTGGAGCCGCGCGACGACGGCGGCTGCTGCAGCGTGGACGCCAGCAGCGGGCGCGGGTAGGCCGCGGCCGGGGGCGGCGGCGGGGACGGGGGCGGGGCGAGCGTGGCCAGCGGCGCGCGCGGCGCCGCGCACTGCGACGCCACCGGCGAGGCGGCGGGCGTGCGCGGCGCGGGCCCCGGCGCCAGGGCGAGGGCCAGCGCCAGCGACTGCTGCGGCGACGCCAGCACCACGGGCGGCCGCGCGCTCGCCGCCGCCGCCGCCGCCTGCGCCCGGAACGCCTCGCACGTCCTGCGCGTCGCGACCCGCGGGGGGCGGGCCTCGCTGCTGGGGGGTTGTTGGCCGGTGCCCCCTGCCTGGTTCTGCAGCACTGGAACGGATCTGAACCACCCGTCGTCGTCTTTACTTCATGTGACATTCAAAGTCGTTTCGACTCGCTCCTACAAGATAATTTATTTTAGGATCAAAACTTACTTGATGTGAGTGCTCACTGTTCTAGAAATAATGCCTAATAATGTAGTTACACTTCACGATATTCAATCACAAACCAAGCATTCACTACTCTCTTCGAACTCCTAGCTTTAATACATTTTCAGAAGCCATATTAATGAACGTCTTTCTCATCTTACACTTAATTCTTGTATCGGTTTTATGTAATTATTAAGTGGCTTTTGTTTTTTAGTTAAAAAGCCAAACGTTTTTTCAAAGTAAATTATTATTGTAAATTTTCAATAATTTTTCAGTTATTAATGTTCAATTTCTTTAGTGATTAATAGTATTTTAAGAGAGATTTTATGAGATTTATTTTATAATAATTACATAGGCATGATAATTCATTTAACACAATATTAGAATTAGTTACTGTTGGCAAGTTATGTAAATAGTTGAACAGAAAATGAGAAAAACGTGAAGTGATTTACGCCTCCCTCAAAAAGTTAGAGAACATCGCGGTCATAGCTCACTCTTTCCGTTTCTTCCGCGTTAGAGAGTATCGCAAGATTATAAGATGTAAGAAATCTGAGAAATGAACTCACTACAACGAGAAAGCGAAATGACTATGCTGGACTTTTAGAGACTAGTTGTTGCTTTGCTACGCGCGTCCAAGTTCGCGATGAGTCTCCGCGCACTGATCTCCGCGATTGACACGGAAGAATCCTTCAACATGTGCAATGCACAATTTCCAATGCATTTTCTGCCAAATTACCTCTTCCATCTCATAACACTCAGGTTTGGTTCTCCGATCTTGCAGGGTACGGAGTAGATTTGTTGAGAGGAGAACGTTGAGATCGAAGATAAAAAATTTCCTGTTGTTCGCAAGGCTCACCTTTCTTACTTTCGTTTTATCTCAAACCTCAAAGTTAGAAATCGCTTGTTAATACTAAAACCTACCACCCAAGACACTTACCTGCAAGTCGAGGACGTTTCTTGTATAATATTTTTACACATCCTGCACATTCCATGAGGCTTAGCGACATTTTCCTCTTGGATCATTGATGGCGGAGACACATTTCTGACGACAGGATGACGCGACATCGAGACATCGGAGAGGCTGCTACTCGGAGTCGATCCAAACTCGTCTATGCTGGTGTAGGTCGTCTCGAGGTCGAGGAGATGCGACGAGGCAGCGCGAGCGGTGCGGAAAGACGAAGTGGCGTTGGTCCTCGACTGCTTGGTGGCCGGCGGTCTGCTGTCCGCCTCGGAAATCGTCTCTTCGGAGAGCCGGTCGAAGAAGCCGGGCGCCGGCGGCAGGCGCGCGTCTTTGCGGGAAATGTGCAGCAGCGCGGCGACGCACAGGTCGCTGGGCGGCGCGAACAGCAGCCCGTAGTCGGAGCGCGCCTTCATCGCCGGGTCCAGATCGTAGCTCAAAGACTCGTCCGTCATCTCCCCGGCGCTCAAGTAGCTCTTCCTACCGCCCGTCGCGTACGTCATGAACTTCTTGACGCTGTTGCGGAACGAGCTTCGGTAGTGCGCCGCCGCGTCGCCCTGGGCGGAAAGCTTCCCGAAGTCGTAGTCCCTCTCCTCCGACAGCGAGTCGCACAGCTCGTCGAGGAGGTCGCGGCTGAGCGACGCGGGCGCGTCCTTGGTCGACAGCGAGGACTGGTCGGTCGCGCACCACACCGCCCCGTCGCACACGACCGCCTTGGGCTCCTCCGCGCCGGCCGTGACGATGGCCACGCCGATGTTGACGCGCTCGCCCTCCACGAGCGTGTCGTCCGTGGAGTAGGCCACGCCCTCCGACCCGTTCCCGGACGCGTAGGCCGACTCCTCCGGAGACTCGGCGTCGCCCAGCACCTCGTACAGGTCGCTCGAGTACTCCGAGTTGAAAGGCGTGCTGGAGCCTTCCGCGTCGACCGGCGGCGTCGCGATGCAGTCGCCCGACTCGCCCTCGGACGGCCACGTGGAGCCGCCGGTGGTGAGCCCGCTGGCGCCCTTGCTCGCGCTGGGGTCGTCGTACAGCCTCCGCATCTCGGATCTGGTGAACCGCACTTCCTTCGAGCCCAGCGACGGGCTGCCCGTGTACGACGTGCTACCGCGCAGCTCGTCCAAGGAATTGGTTCCTTTGGACCCGCTCGTGCTGCCGCCGTAAGTCACTTCGTCCGACGCGGGATCAGGGCACCGACCCTTCGGGCCTGCGTCTTCCGGCGGATGCGTCATGGCCTGGATGGAGTCGGTGGATCGTATGCCGTCGCCGGCCGGGTGATTGGACGTGTCCACACCCGCGGTGCCTATCGACCGGACTATTTCTTGAGCGGCGAGATACAACGGCGACTGAGCCTCGAACACATCTCCTTTCTCTCCGATTGTTTTCGACATTTTTTCTTGCAGATGCTGCAAGTCCTCGCGAACCAATAGACTATCCACGAAAGCCTTTAACGACATAATCTCTTGCAAAACGCATTCCGTCTGCACGAGTTTACTCTCGTGCTTGCTCTCGGATGCGTCTTCCTCGAGACGAGTAAACTCGTCTCTTTTTTGGGTTTCCTTCCCCGGTTCTCCCTTGCGATCCTCTTCGTCGTCGTCTTTCTCTTCGTCCTCGACGATCTCCTTCTCGGCGACGATCACGAGCGCTTCGCGGGCCTTGGGGCGGTCGAGGGCCTTCTCGTCGTCGGGCTTGGCGCGCGCGGGGGGCGGGGCGACGTCGTCGAGGGAGAAGGCGGACGAGTCGTCGTCCGCGATGCTCGTCACCTGGCTGCACGAGATGGACAGCGGGGAGCACTCCCACGAGCGCGACCGCGCCCACAGGAACTCCGCCGCGTCCGCCTCCTCGCCCGCCATGTACCGCGCGCCCGACATCAGCCACGTGCGCATCTCTGCCGAGTACGACCTGCGGTCGTAATATAGAAAATTATGTTATTCTGCATTCAATAGTAGTTTATGCAATTAGTGTATAATGTTAAGCTTCATTGCATGAGTACATGTTTTCAAAATGAGCGACGTTAGGAGCGAGTTTTCAAATTTGTACTCTCTCAGTCTGAATCAGTGAAAAACTACTGATTGACAGTGACTATTCACTGATTGCGTCAGTTAAAACCCTATCACTGCCAATCAGTGAATTGGGCTGAACATATCAGTGAAAATTGGGTCCACTTTTTGAACCAGTGGAGCTTCACTGTTGGAATCGGTGAAATCTGTAACACTAATTGAACATGACGACTGAACGATCAGTGAGCGATGGTGGCGCGGCACTTTTACCACTGACGATCAGAGAAATGCTGGCGGTAATTATGAAAAGGTTTGCGTATTCGCTGATTGTCAGCAAAACTACACATTTCGACTGAAGATATCAGTGACTTCAGCTCTCACTGATTGAATCAGTGACAATTTCACTGATTCAGATTCAGAGTGCGAATGCAATAAAGCAACATTATAAACGAGTTGCGTACGCTATTTTTTTGTATCACAGCATTATAAATTTATAAGAGAACGAAACTTAAATTTGCGAAGAACTTTCCGGTGATGTCTCGGGTATTTGACATCTGTGCGAGAAAACTGTGGTCGGCTGTTCTGTTTACCTCTATCTCCCCCTACTTCTCTCGCGACGATTGGCTGAATGTGTGATGACGCAATCTTTCGAGCAGTAAAATCTAATACGTCATCATTTGTGCCACAAAACGCCTGATTATGAACGATTTCTTGCAACAGAAAAGGTCGTTTATAATGCTGGAATACAAAAAATTAGTTATTGAGTTTGTGATAATTTATAGGATAACTGACTGAGTATAATAAATACGGATAAGATGTTTTAAAGCATCCCTACGACCAAACACACCCACTGATAAGCGAACAAGGATTTTAAAAAAAAGAAGAAACCGAGGAAGTTTTTAATTATTTAAATTCAGATAAAAAAGTTTCAATTGTTAAAATAATTAAACGAAAATAACGCAAAATTGCTCTAGAATCAAAAAACAGTTACACTTCAGAGTGAATTTTACAAGTTTCTGAACGCGTCAACTACTGTGGTCATTAGCCCCTAAGTGTAGTGCATATTATATTCTGAGAGGTGAGTTGGTCCTCTTGCTTAGAAACTATGATCCGTCATCACATTGACTTGCGGAGATCCTGCCTCCAGCTGGGACAAGTTCGAAACTCCCAAATGGTCTCCCGGCGTGTGTAGCGTATGTCAGCGTGCTTAACAGTTTCAAGCACGTGGCTGCTAGAAAGCTTTTTGCACTAGTTGCTCAGCTTGGACCTCGGCTCATACCAACAGCTGACTTGTAGGCCTTAAGGCTTTGTAAAAAATGCTTCTCAGGTGTTTTGCAGGCATTGATCATACTCACATTTCACAGTGCTTTTAGATATATTTTCGGCAATCTTTAGATGTGGTTAATAATTATCCTACCATGAAACGGTACATACTGAGAAAAAATGATAGTTCAAATGTTATATCTCCGTGCGATCGATGCATTACGCACGGTGGTACATAGTTTGTACCACCGTGCTGGAAAGTGTTAAGTAGGGACGATGGGACAAGGATGAGGAAGGGAATATCGCGAGCGGTGGGTGGTCTGAGCTGCTGCAGCCTGATGCTACTGTTTCAGGACATAATATTTTTATCCCATGCACATATTCTTCCCGACCCCACTGACTTATTAATGTTTCCGGGCACGTGAACTGGTATGGATATTATTCCCGTTAGTGTAGTGATTTTTTCATCAACGAAGTGGCGGTGTTTCACCCGTCTGGTGTCTCTGATAGTGGGATCGATTCAGACGGGACAGGCTCTAAGCTCCCGACTGGTTTCGCGACATGTACGGTACTGTAGTGCACATAAGTGTAAGGCGAGAGGACGACAAAAGATGAAGAGAAAATACATGGCCCATTAGGGGTACTACTTCGGTATTCGTCTGGTATTGATCGAAGCAACCACGCTAAACTACCGGTGAGGGCAGCCGATCGCTAGAACTCTCCTCCAGACAGCGACTGAACTCGACCCAGCTACTAAGGTGGACCTCCCGGTCAGATATGCTGCAGCGGCAAAGGGCCTTATCGCTGAGCCTGTTTGTCACGTGCCTGATGATCCTTGCGGGGCTGTGGCGGTGGCCGGGCGCGGAGCCGGGGCCAGTGGTGGGGGCGGGGCCGGGGGCGGGGCGGGGCACGCCCAGGTCGCGGCCCAGCAGCTCCTCGGCGCGCGCCAGCCCCTCGGCGCGCAGGAAGTTGGCCACCGAGTCGCGGCCGCCGTCGTCCTCGTGCCAGCGCCAGCGCCCGTGCGCGTGCGCACGCCCGTGCACGCGCGTCGAGCTCCACGGCGTGCGCTGGCGCCGCGGACGCGACCTCTGCACGCACCCACCGACGTTCATTATCACTATCTCTAAGGCAGGGCTTTCCAACTGGCGGCCCGCAGGACTTTTTTGTGCGACCCACGACTGATTTGAAAAATTTTATTATACCAACCAAATACAACGTCCTTTCAGTTATTCTGATATGCATTTTTATAATTACATAACTGTAATTATAAATGTGAAATATGTGAATTACAAATGAAAATTATGAAAAATTAATTATAAACGTGACATATATGTACAATCATACTATTTAATCATACAATTAATCATTAAGTGTGTTCAATAAAAGTCGTATTTAATATATATTTGTTTCATTATAATCTCAGAAATTTGGGTAAAAACCATCTTAGATTACAGTGAGGCCCGCGGCTTCACTAGAATTTGATTTGTGGCCCATAAGCTCCTCTAAGTTGGACTAAGGTAAAGTTGGACTAAGTTGCTCCAGGGTGAAATGATAAGGAAAGTCTCACAATGTCCTCGAGCTGTTTTACAAATTTAATTTCACTGATGTTATACCACTGGAAAATAGTTCTCTTCAGTCTGTAACCTGATGATGTAACCAATCAAATTATGAAACGTCGTGCTAATTGCCAATAAACGATTGCCATAAAAATAAAAAAAAAGTGAATACGTTTTTTTATTGGTACAAATATAACTGACAAACAGGAAGATTTATTCTATTTTATCTACAAGATCTACTAACGTGGGTTCAGATTCGAATGATTTTTATTTATTCAACACAGCAGTAGAGATTAATCTATTTAGGATGTCTCGGGATAAATGTTACCAGCTTTTAGGGCGCGTAGGGAGTGGAAGATGATCACTTTTTGCTAATGAATGTGAGGAGGGAAATTTTAAGTTACTAATGTGACGTGTGCCCCTGATTCTGGCATCTTTCATTGACGTTGACAGGTCACATTAGGAAGCTGTAAAAGACATTTCGTGTCCTTACTCGCAACACTTGTGCCTAATGAGTTGCCTTCCTGTCAGAAAAATGTGTCGCATATGTAATTTCTTTACACGACATTTCCAACCATTTACCAAAAATAATTATCTTTGACCACCTACATGACCTAGACGTTTGTAACATATATCCCTAGACTCCTACACAATACCAGCAACTTGTCACCCACTTACGGTTGCCAGCTTCTTTTGTATCAATCTGCAGAAGTTTTACTATTTCTCCCCTTGCTGACTTTATGCGCCCTCTGTTGCTTTTTCATTATTGCTATTATTATGCAAAAAATAATCGTATTCAATGGGGTAAAATGTCCTCCATCCCCTTATTTGTTGCTGATATTTTTGCACATCTTCACAAATTTCTATCGTCTTTTTATTGTTTTCGACGATCATGTGTCTCTTCCACAACCTACCTCTTTCTCCTTGAACTCTCCCAATTTTCAAAACATTGCATGTGTAGGAAGAATGTGAAAAAAGCTCGTGCTTTCGCACCTGCGTGACGGAGGAGGGCGAGGTGGTGAGGGAGAAGTCGCTGGGCACCTGCAGGAAGAGCGCGTCGCCGCCCAGCGCCGACGAGGACGAGTCGGAGGGCGCCGCCACCAGCGCCTTCAGCCCCGACAGCAGCGCCCCCGCCGCGCCCAGCAAGCGCCCGCGCCGCCCGCACACCACTGCCGCACGCGTCAACCTCCCCTCGCTTGGCTTATTTCAATTTATCCATTTATTAGCAGGGACCGGAAAAATATATAGTATAAAACGTCAAAATATGTACATAAATAGGTAATGAAAATAGTAAGAATATGTACTAAATATGTAAAATCGGATATAATATGTAATGTTTAAAATACACTAATAATAAAATACATTTACGTAATACGAAATTAGATTTGTAAAAACTGCTCACTTCACATCATACAACTTTGTCGTCAGTAGTAAAAGCTTCATTTATTGTAATTCAGGACCGTAGTTTACCAGCCGGACGAATCGCAATAGAAGCCATCGCACAAACTGGCGAGATCTACGACCAACACACGTACACTGTAGCATCTTCTTCGAAGTGTTACACGTCAGTGATCGCAACTTTTTCTCCGAAATTAAGGTTACAGATCAGAAACGCGGTGTCAATGATGCTTTGTACACCCAGATTTCCCCAATAATGTAGGGAAAATGCTGATATTTAAAAAAAAGACATCTTTTCATAAAAAAATATGGAATTAAATAGAAGAAAATGGATAAAATAAGAAAATATATTGTGAAGACAGCAAAATATGTAAAATATGTAATATAGTACTAAATATGTAAAAATGTGTAACGAAAAAATTCGATATTGTGTTAGGAGGGCTATGATTCGCCAAGATTACAATTTTGAGAACGATAAGTAGAAAGACAAAAAATATGTAATTACATAAAAATCCGGTTTCTATTTATTAGTCAACCCGGTAATGCCTCGCTATTCCAATGTATTATACTGCCATTTTTCTAACTTTGCCCTCAAGATCACTTAAATCCCATCTTCGCGATGGAATATGTCTCGGTATTTTGCATTTTTCTCAGTCGTTCCGCTAGATTTCGCATGATCGCGACCGTATCAAGCAGTACTTGCAATCATGCGACTTCTACCGGCAAGACCGAGAAAGACGCGACATGCCGGGACATATTACATCACGAAGATGGGATTTGAGTGGCCTTGAGGGGCAAAGTTAGAGGCATCGCAGTATACACATCACACAATACTGATCACGTGATTGTTAATCACGTTCTGCGATGCGCTGTGCAAAACTTCTAATAGATGAAATATTTTTTCGCAAATATGGGTTTGTTCTATGTCCTGGTTTGAATGTGGTTGTCAAGAATCCTATTGTTGAAACGTTCTCCCTCAAATTTGGGCATGCGTTCGCTATGACGGCACTATCTTGAAGAAATTTGACTTACTTGTCCGAGATTCAAGTAATAATTCCCGCCGACAATTCACAATCTCGGGGGTAGAATACTTGTATGTAGTGAAGACGCTCTTAATCCTTGACTGTGCGGTGGGTTGCATATAGTTCAGGAATGCTTGAGTCGTCAAAAATTAATTAATCATCAGCAATGCTCGTACATGTTCCATTTATTTCAAACGACACACATACACACACTCCCTTTTATTTATATATAGATGTTGGTTGTACATAGATCAGTTTAAGTATCAACTTTACATGTGTCCGAAAGGCTTACGTGCTAACGTATATTAAAACTTACTTCTAAAACTTAACCCTATCATAAAGTTTAGGGTCCTCTATTCAGGTTCGAATTCGGAGATTTTTAGGAATATATTGTAGGGATATCTGTTTTTTATTCCGGTGCGGCTAGAATTTTTTGCGAGTCTGAAGGTTGCAAGGGAAAGGATTTGGGGTAAAGGCTAGTGGCTTGGTATTAGATGTGATGTTCAATGGGTTCTAAATGAGTGAGGTCTTTGTGAAGTCGATTTCTTTATGATTTCTTTATGAAGTTGTTGATTGGTGAATGTCGGTTAGTGCTGGTGAGATACTTCTTATCACATTCGAAATCTCATGTTTGTTAGAGCGACGTGATTTAATATTTCTGAAGCATTTCTAATCAAAACGAAGAGAAAAAAAGCATTAGAACCAAACGTAATGTGTTTTTATGAAGGATGACTATATTGTTTTGCTTTCGTGAAAAAAACATTAATTAACGACAGGAAATAAGGACTGCTTGAAGGAAGTTTTTAAGGCCAGTGCAAGGAAAGGTCAGCAGTGTTACTCGTAACTTTCTATTTACACTGAACTACCTAAGATAACCTCACTATATACCTCACCTGACGTTTTGCTACGCATTTCTGAGTTCTTGACGAGGCTCCAAATTTCGGGATTTACTTAAAACAACCTTCAGTATAAGCAACACATATTTTATAATGCATATCATGCCAACGTACTTCTGTAGAACACAAAAAAAGTCTTACACTGGGACACTGGGACTAGGACCTTACTTTAGCCAGCGCTCTCTTGCTAATACGCGAATTACCCGAATGGTGTCGGAAATGATCCGGTCATCATTCAAACAGCTTTTACCAAACCGTCTGACTAATTGATTGTTAGTGATTCCGGGTCCGTGAACTGCTAAAGTCACTAGTTCCTAAGGGTAGGACATGTATTTAATCGAAAGGTGGCGGTGATCTTCCCCAACAGATGGCGAGATCCGGCGCCGACCTTCTATCGACTAGCGGGGATTTCCCCAACCAGGTATCTCGCACCAGCGGGGCACCGCTCGTGCCGGGACAAGCTCTAAACCCCCGACCGGTCTCCCGGCATGTGTTTTAGTGTAGTGCATATTAGTATAAGTGTGTGTAAGTAAGGGTGAGGATAGGACAAGGCAGGGGAAGGAAAGATCGCGCGCGGTCAGTGGCCCGTTTGTTAGGGTACTGCTCCGGCATACGCCTGGTGTTGACCGGAGAAACCAGGGAAAACTACCGATCGGAGCAGCCGGCCGCTAGAATTCTCCTCTAGACAGACTCCTCCTGACAAGCAAGTGTCGATAATCTGCCACTGATGGGAACCTTGGACCTCCTGGTCAGAGGCACTGCAGTGACATCAGTTGATGCCTTAAGCCACCTCTACCGGTCAAACTGTCTGGCTGCTGTGCGAATCAACCGGGTAATTGGCGAAATGGCCATGGGGCGTGCTCACCGGCGCGCGGGGGCGGGGCGAGGGGCAGGGCGGCGTCGGAGGGGGTGGCCGAGGAGGAGGTGGAGGGCCGCAGGGGCCCCGCGGCGCGCACCAGCGCCACGGAGGCGGCGGCGGCGGCCGAGTCGCCGCTGGCGGAGGCCAGCGCCAGCTGCTGGCAGCTGCCGCTGCCCACGTCCCCGCTCTCGCCCCCGCGCTCGCTGCCCGGCGACACGTAGTGGCCTCGGCGGCGGCGGCGGTGCGCGCGCGAGCTCGTCTGCCAAACAGTTCACGCGCACTGAGCCAGGGCCGCTCAAGTGCAAGTGCAAGTGCAAGTACGCTCCCGGGCCACTCGCCTTTCGCTATGCTAGAGCCGGTCGCGCCCGAACGCCTCCCAACCTCATGCACACTTAGGTTTTTATTTCTTGGCGCTAGAGGGCCTGTCTTCACGATGGAATATCTCACGGCATTTCGCGTCTTTCTCGGTCGTGCCACTAGATGCCGCCAGTGCTCGATACGGTCGATACGATACATCTAGCGGCACGGCCGAGAAGGACGCGAAATGCCGTGAGATATTCCATCGCGAAGACGGTCCTCACGCGCCAAGAAATAAAAACCCAAGTAAAACGTCTTAATATTGTCTGCACTTGTTGCTCGCAGACAGGTGCTGGGCCAGGGCACGTCTAGCATGCCGCTCTCTTGAACAGCTGAGCACCAACTGACATAATTTGTGTTAGACGTTTATCGTAAACTAGAACTACCCGTCTGCTATTATCTATTTGAATAGGACTATAAAAAGCTCATCAAGAGCTGTGGGTGTTGGATGAGAAAAATGCTGATAATTGTTTTGGTTCTTGAGAATTGTTTCAGTAGGATCTTAATTAACTCGATTTTATTCACACTTTTAGGGTTAGGTTAATTATATTGAAATCTGAGCATTCATTTGGGTAACATTTACAAAGACTTCCATCACAAACATCAAATGAAGTGATGTCAAATATTTTGATCGAATGCCAAACATGAATGGTATTTGTGTTTTTAATATTTATTCATTTAATTAGCAAATGTTATCTTTGTTTATTGCAAAGTTTCTGTTTTCTTATGTTCCTTGTTGCTACATAAGTATATAAACTAAGCATTCTGAATTTATTTTGAAAATATTTTTCGTATCTTACATATTCCAGAATACACTGACATTAAGACATTTCGTAATGTAAAAATTACAGTGTCTAGTACCTTTTTTCGTCTTATTACAGCTGAGATAGCCCCTGCATTCTAGGTCACAAGCCGTCCTCATATAAAGGCGACTCCACACATTCGTTATTCGACTAACAGCGAGAAACCGCTCTCCGAATCCCGAGTAGTGTGGATGAGTCGCTTTCTATTTGCCGAGTGACGAACATTTGGCTCTCCCACTACTCACCGTCTGTCGGTGTTTTGGACAGATCAAAGGAAACGAACATTTGCCGAAGACATCAGCTGCTCGGGATTGGGCGAGCAGTAGCTCGCTGCTCGGCGAATGCCGAATGGGTGGAGCCGCCTTAAGTCACTACCCTTGAGTGGTCATACCCTCCTCTCTCTGCTCGACTCAGCCTCCATTCGCACGGGCGGCCACGCTGTCTCAAGGGCGGGACCTCAGCATTCCCCAGCCATATCAGGTAATATAACATTCTGAGTCTGCGTATTTCTTTTCACTATGCCGACTGCACCCTCCTCTCCTCCGTCTTGCGTTAAATATAACGAACGCGACGACATTATTAACGTATATATTCGCAGAATAGTCATATCAAACGTGCGTGGAGAATTCTCGATAAATCCACAATTTTCAAAGCGACTTTTCAAGAATCTTTCATGCATGTGTATAGCTCAGTCCGGCAAATCCGGCAAATATGTTCTGATCGTATTGTCTCCCGACTATTAAGCCACGCTAAACCTCACTGGTTTTCTTCTTCTTCTTCTTCTTTTTTCTTTCTTTTTTTCTTTTCTTATTTTTCTTCTTTTTTTCTTCTTTTTTTTTCTCATTTTTCTCTCCACAGTACCCCTGAGGTGGTGGGAATTTATTTTCTACTTAGGTGTACAGTGTGCTGCTGCCCTATGGCTTACGCAGCAGAGGGTGGGCTTTTCTTCACATCCAATTAAAAATTACTTAATTTTAGCTTAATGTAATTGTGAAGTGCAAAGCACCTGCTTGACGATGGTCCTGCGCACGGCGAAGGCGGCGGGCAGGGCGGGCGGGGCGGGCGGGGCCGGCGGGCCAGCGGCGGCGGCGGGCTGGTCCTGGTCGGCGTCGGCGCCCCAGGCCGAGCTGTCGTCGCGCGAGGCGGCGCCGGGGGGCGACGGCAGCGGCGCCGGCTCCCACAGATGGTGCGCCGAGGGCGGCGGCGGCGGCAGCGGCAGGCGGCCCGCGGACGGCAGGCGCGACAGCGCGGCCAGGCGCACGGGCCGCCGCCCGGCCATCATGTCCGTGAACGCCGGCACCGTGCGCAGGTTGCCGCCCAGCGCCGCCGCCCACTGCCGCCCACACCACCACCGTTAGGTTAGGTTAGGTTAGGTTAGGTTAGTTTAGATTAGGTTCCCACTTTTACCATTTTTTGTTATTGAAGGTCGCATCAACTACTAGGTCATTAGCGACCACTATTGGATTTAACGTTATCGTACGAGGATGAAACGATATGGTGATGATAGGGGGGTGAAAGAACGAACACATACAACCTTGCCCGAGGTGGGACTCGAATCCGCAACTCCTCGGTCCGAGATCACTACGGCACTACTGGCTTAGCGATCTCGGCCACGGAGCCGACACTTTTACCATTATTAAACGTAAACGTAACGTTGCCGCAAAACCTAGAAACGAGTTATTACGAGCGAGACCATTCAAGATGACTTGACGTAACCATAGATGTAAATCCCTAAACTTAAGAGTTCACAAGCACTAAGTTTTTACGTTAAGTTTATGTGGGAATTCTACCGAAGACCAATGAGAGAGCAGCGTAAAGGTCGATTTCAAATTGTGTTCAGGTAGTTTGTGGTTATGTCATTACAATATTGTAATGTAGAGAACTAGTTTGCGAATGGATTTGATGAATGTACTGAATTCAAAGTAAGAATTTGGTGGCCTATTCACAATGCTAACATAAACATAAGCATGACGTTAACATAAAAGTTAGGACTATGTTCTGTCCATAAGCCGACTCATTCACAATGTCTGCGCATAAGCATAACACGTACGACGTTAACTTAATAGCTTGCTAGCTTCTGTACTTATGCTTATGTAAAAAATAAGAAATGAACCAATTACAGTATATTAACTCAAAATCGAGTATAGAAATAGGATCGAAGTCGATAGATCGAACAAAAGACTTGTTTTCCAAATTGCTTGGTTGATTTTCGATGGTTTTCTATGTTGTTTTGTAGCGTACGATCTTTTTGTAGTTTAGTTTTGTTGTAATATTCATAGTAGTACCATTTTGTTACAATTTTATTGAAATTAAAATACCTAACCTAACCTAATCTAACCCGACCCATGGCCGCAAGGCCGAGACGCCGCTGGTAGGCTTTGGCTCGTAAAGAGCTGTTGTGCTCCAGTACATACGTACATGTTTATATATGTTATATATGTTTATATAAACACGCATATTTTAAACAAAATTTCAATATATATAAAATATAGATTCTCACATCGAACCAATAGTAACTAGAATGGCCCACAGAAAATAGAAAATCTTTGCTTACGCTTATGTAGGCAGAGGTGTATCTAGGTATTCAGGCGCCCATGGCAAGTATAGAATTTGCGCCCCCTGTCAGGTTACATCAATTTAGGGTTTTTGTTATTTGTTTTGGCGTGTACCCTTGTGAATGGCGCCCTTGGCACGTACCATGTATGCCATACCGTAGACACGCCTCTGTATGTCAGACATTGTGAATGCACATTTAAGTTTGTGTCTATTATGTCATATATTTATGTCACGCTTCTGTTTACGTCCGCGCTGTGAATGGGCCTTGTGCCGCTCACCTGCGCGGCGTCCGGGCAGGGCTGCGCGACGTTGGTGCGCGCGGGCGCGCGGTGCACGTGCGGTGCCACGTGGAGGGCGCGCGCGCGCGCGGGCGCGAGGCGCGTGGAGGCCGGCGCCGGGTGCAGCGTGGCGCCCAGCTGGTCTGCCGCGCGCATCGCCGCCAGCAGCGCCAGGTCCCCGCTGTCGGCGCGCGCCCGCCGCAGCGCCGCCCCCGCCGCCCCCGCCGCCGCCGCCACGGCCCCGCCCGCCGCCAGCGCCGCCGCCGGCCCGTCGCCCTGCGCCCGCGCGCGCGCCCGCCGCAGCGACGCCGACACCCCGTGCTGCCAACGCAACGCCAAATGCGCCTCACGCACTTCCATGCAAAATTATTATTATTATTAAATTCAAGTCCCAATTACAACCAAGAAAGACTTTATGAAAAAAAAAATCCTAACACCCAAATAAAACCTGCAAATAGTAAAGTATAAAAGATAAGTCGTTAGTAGATAGGTAAATCTAGGTTAGTGGAATATAGGTAAATTATTAGATTGTCTAACTTATTACACGTTTGTTTTTTTAATAACAAAATAATAACAAAATTTTAATAAAATATTAATAATACTTTAAATAAATATTAATAAAATAATAACAAAATGTAACTTGTGTTTTGAAAACTTAGTTTTCTTTTGTCAATATTATTAAGTAGATAGCTAATAGTTAAATGTTCCCAACATAATATTTTTTTACAATCAAAATGTTACTTAGTTAAAACATGTATATATTCTACCGTAGCCTGTTCATATCAGATACTTAAATCCAATTTTTAAATGTTTCCTGATTCTTCTTTGTGTTAATTAATTCAATTGTTAGATACAGTTATGTATTACATTTTAGTTCATTTGCTTATTCATTTTATCAGTTCGTTAGCATAGTAGGTTGTATGGTTTCCCATTTATTTATTTTCCTTAGGTTAAACAAATTACCCCCATATGGGCAAATTAATATATATACTATTAAAACATCTAGCGACTGTTAAGGTTGGGGAAGTACGATACAGGCAATGCCTGGGTGCCTCCGACTCCCATCTTTGCCACGCTACCTCTTACAGCGTTCCATGTAACAGATTTATGAATAAACAATAATAATAAAAGTTCAATTCAAATAAAAGAAGGCACATTCCACGCCAAAGATTTAAGTAATTTAAGCATGGATTGGATTCATTACCAGGAGGCCTTTGACAGTCTACCACACATTAGAGTTTGAAGACCTTGGAGATCTACCGATTTTATTCTAAGCTTACAGAGTTTGCAAGGCTAGTATGAAGTCGTGGACTATCAGGTTACCAATACACAGCGGAAAGGAAGAAGAAGAAATAAGAAGTATTAGGCAGTGGCGTAGCGTGACTCGCACGTCTGGGGATTCTCAACAATAACACACAAAATGTCAACTATCAACTACTTCATCTAACAGGCGATTGCAACACAAGGCAGATACACCGGAACTACTTCCACGATCTCGATTGTTTACGACGGTGTAGGTGCTTCCCACAAAATCTTCACAGCAGTCAGCACTGCCGATATCTTGAAAGCAAATTATACAATGGCTCAGCTTTAATTCTTATACGCGAATGGCAATGAGACAACTTGTTAATTTATACATTGCAGACTAAAATAATATGTAATCTATTTAAGGAATAATTCAATCTCTTGTATATTAAGAAATAGCAGACAGGCACTATTTCTACAGTTTGTGCCCATGACCAAGCGGGGACTCCCGAGTGAGAGAGAGAGAGAGAGAGATAATTTACTGACCGCCTGCAGTGTGCTGCACTCTCGGGCACAAAGGAGTAACTTGCTCAAATTAGCCTCTTTCCGCAGTGGATGCTAGCGTAAAGCAGTCGGGTTTCTCTGGGCCAGGGGTGAAGAGGGGAGAGGGGAACCTCGCCATCTGCGCATGCGTCATTGCTCGTCGCAATCTCTCGGCAGACGCTAGAAGCATGTTAGCTTCCAAGCAATAACAGGACAGCTTTAACATCCCGCCGAATTCAATCATAGGAAATCAATTTAAAATTAATACAAAACGTGTTTCGCTCAACGGACCACTTGTAAGATTATCAGTATTTATGGTTCTTTATTAATATTATACACGGGGATGCTCAGCAACTCAGCGTCTCCTGACGGTCCCCCACTGGTATTAAGATTAACAGGGGAATTTTTCGAAGCGATTCGCTATCCCATCTGCTTTTTTTGCATTAGTTTGATTGTACTACCTAGACAGTTGTCGCACCCTGACTTTGGTTATAAGCTCCTTGGCGATAAAAAAAATAGTATTACATTTGTTTTACATGAATGATATTAAAGTATTTGCTAAGAATAAAGTTATTCTCTGTCAAATGCTGTCTGTCGTCAATGGTTTTAGCAATGACATCTGCATGAAGTTTGGTCTTCACAAATGTGCAAAAGTCAATTTAAAGGGAGTGAAAGTGACAATATCAGAGGGCATTGAAGTTGATACGCACACTATGATTCAAGATCATGATTCAAGTAAAACTTAGAAATACCTGGGCATTGAAGAATGTGAGAACACATCGAACGACACTATGAAATGAACTCGCAGGGCGTTCTAGAAGAGTAGACTTGTTCCGCAGACCTTTACGTGGCATAACAGGGCCAGAATGAAGCGAGAATCGGAACCAGTTTTAATAGCTACCGAAGATCGGGTATTGACGACGTCATTTTGATACAGCGGTTTTCAAAATTTTCTGCGATGAAAGTTTGCCGGGAATAGTTAGGAATATCTTCTCATCTTGTCCAATTCTAGTAAAGGCCCATTCTAGTTCCAAACCGTACGTTCCAAGTGGTACGAACAGTCACCAAACCCTGTGGCGTATGTTGGAGTGTTGGAACGACAAACCAATTGAAACTAATCGCATGATGGCGGCAAACAATCCGGATATCATTATCCGGGATTTGAAAAAAAAAACTGTTTACTTCTAGATATTGCTGTGTGATCAAAATGTCGTAACCAAGGAGGTAGAGAAACGTCTTAAATACAAGATTCTGGAAATCGAGATCAGCCGAATGTCGAGCGTAAAAGCACAGGTCATCTCGAAAGTTATCGGAGCTTTGGTATTTGTTCCGCAAAATTTAGGTACGAACCTGGCTAAACTCCCAGGTCATTCAAACGACTGGGAAGTACAAGACTGCTTTATTGGGAACAGCCCACATTTTACACTAAGTATTGTAGAGGCACCGAGAGCCCGTAGATCTGCTTCTTAGGAAATAGGTTGCATCTCGGATTTGATTTTACAACCAACAGACTCATAACGTCTTTAGTCGTGAATTAGAGTAATAATAATAATAATAATAAAAATAAAAATTATAATAATAATAATTATTATTATTATAGAAATGGTAATAATATTATTAATTAATATTATTATTATTATTATTATTATTATTTATTAAAAAGGTTGTACTGGTTTTCTAAACATTTAGGAACCTGAACGCGTCACAAATAATGGGTCAATAAAATCAATTATATATTCGTAATGTAATAATCACTACACGCAAATATTAATAAAAAAAGTCACAGTGGTGTACCTTGCAAAATATAGATTGCTAGATTTACTACATGTCTGACAGTAATAATAATTATTATTATATTTAATAAAAATTATCATCATAATATTTAAATATTATAATTGTTATTATATTTAATTATTATCTATTATATTTAATAATTATTATATTATTATAAATTTAAAACATTCAATGTATCATTATATTTTGATCTTCTTTACTAAAAACATCGTTGCCTGTGAGAAATGATAAAAATAGTTGAGTGAAAAATTATTTAATTTCGTGTTACGAAAGTCGGATTGTTCAAGGGGGGGGGGTACTCACGGCGTAGTGCACCTGCGCCCGGTAGGCGAAGACGGTGCGCCGCGTGATGGGCGGCGGGAGGTGCCTGCGCCCGGAGTGGGGGGCCTTGTGGCGGGGCGGCGACGCGGGCTTCGGCGGCGGCAGCGAACAGGGCGGATGCTGCGTTGGGTGTTGCTCCGGAGGCAGCGCGGGCGGCGCCGGCGGCGTCTGCGGCGGCGAGGAGCGGCACGGCGGCGACGGCGGCGCCGCCGCCGCCGACGACGCCGATGACGCCAGCGACGTGGAGCGGCGCGCCGACGACGCCCGCGATGACGAGCGCGCGCGCGACGCCGACGAAGACGCCCCATGCGCCTCCGCCGCCGCGCCCGCCCCCGCCGCCTGCGCACGCCCCTTCGCTCAGTGAGAAGAGGGCTCTCGCTCGCATTTTAAAACGGCCGGCGTTGACGTTCCGCGTCGCGTTTTTCAATTTTGGCCCCTGACCTCCAATGCACGGTTATAAGCTGTCCTTGGGATAGATACGGTCCAAGCTGTGATTTTGTGTTAGGCGCGTGTTGCGACCCCTTCTCGGGGGGAGGGAAGAGTTTGGTGGCGTTCGCTTTGATTGATTGACTCGTGTTTCCGGGTGCGTCAACTAATTTGGTCATTAGTCCCGTAAGTGTAGTGCGTGTTTTTCTCGGGAGGTGGCGATGATCTATTCCCCGCTGGATGGCGAGATCTGGCGTCGACCTACCGTCGACTAGCGGGGTTTCCCCTCAACCAGGCATCTCTCATATTGGTGCCATGATTTATTACTTATTTTAACTTTAAGAGAGATGCAATTATGGGCATCTTTCATCCTCGAACATTGAAAACATAAAAACATGTTCAAAAAACATCGATGCTTTTATAGAAACATCGATGTTTTGAAAACATCGACACTGATGCCGCATCCCTATACTGCGATTTTCGTAACTTTGTCTCTGACAGGAATCAGCTGTTTCGCTGCCATCCAATCAGGAACTTATATTTCGCGACAGTGACGTCCCGATTGGATGAAACCGTGACCAGATTTCTATCAGGGACAAAGTTACGAAAATCGCATTATAGTGCGCAGGGGCCCCGAGGGCGTCTCACCTGTGCGCGCGCGCGGCGGCGGCGGCGGCGCTCGGCGGCGTGCGCGTGCGCGTGCGCGTGGGCGGCGTGGGCGGGGCCGTCGCCTGCGCGGGCGCGCGCGTCGGCGTCGGAGGAGGAGTCGCGGGCGCCGCGCGTGGGCGCCAGGGGCAGCGACGCGGCGGGGCTCAGCAGGTGCAGCCCCGTGGACAGCCCCCGCCACTGCCACGCACCACACACATTGCTTCTTCGCATCCCGCGTTACACAAGCACAATTCCATAGGTGGGCCAAATAACATCATTTATAACTTATACAATCATTTATAATTCGTTAGGGCGAAATGATTAAAATTAGAAAAACATTGTATCTTGGTCATTTACTTAGAAATCCCAAATATGAACTATTACAACTAATAATGATGGGGAAAGTTCAGGGTAGAAGGGGAGTCGGCAGGAAGAAGATGTCCTGGTTGGCAAACATCCGAAAATGGACAGGTATCTCGAGTGCTTCCGAGTTGTTCCATGTGGCACAAGACAGAGAAAAGTTCGGGGAAGTGGTCGCCAACCTTTAGTAATGGAGACGGCACTTCACGAAGAAATGCGAATTTATAGCAAAGGGCTTATATTTCAAACTTATAGCACCCGAGATAGTTAATTTTTGCCTCAAAAACCGCGGACTACCTTCAGAGAGAAAAATCATTTCATTCATCGCATGAAACTCTTTGAAACGGACTTTTGAACTGCTTTCAAAAATTGCCGTAAGAACGCGCCTCATCTCAAGCACTGGGAGCTAGCGAACGTATAGGCAACACTGCGCTTTGTCGACAGGTTCTCAGAAATGAGCTTTTTCCACATAAGACGCGACGAGATTGCATTGTTGGAGAATCTGCAGCCGAGCGGTCTCGTGGCAGATCGCCTCGCTAGCGTAAAAGCTAAGTAGTACACGCATATTGACTGCATTGAAGGTTGTATTACTACGAGAAGTTGGTATCGCATTCCGAGGGCACAAGCCGATAGATTCTCCATGGAACAAGAGTGTTGGGGTGTAAATTTCATTAAACACGAGAGAAGCAAACGGAATCAGGAAAACGTTTTCCTTTCCCCCATACAAGGTAATACTGACAATTTCTGCAATACTTAATGATCCTTACGCTGAAGTATGCAAACATGCTTGATACTTTTTTTTTCAGAATCTTCTCTTATGACCAGAGCACAGACAGGCAAATAGTAATATCCTCTGCATGGTTTCATCAAAAAGCTCTCCCAATATTTCTTCCCCTTTACAATAGTACATTATCTCACTCTTACTGTTATTATATAAGTTGTTTTATTGTAACAACTCAAATGGTTTTTAATCATTATAGAATTGCATTGCACTTACTTGTTTCTTTTAAACGAAGAACGATGGTCACAACGATTTCCGTAAGAAATCATAATTTGTAGAAATGTTCATCCATTTACCTGAACTTTTGTTCATTTGTTTCTTGATTTATATTAATTCTAATTATTGAAAGTTCCAAACGTTTTCGATATTTCTATTTTCATAGCTTATGGAAAGTACTCCGGAATTCGTAAACAAGCGTGCTGTAGAGTTAACCTCAAGGCAGTAGCCAGAATGCCTCGCCGGTAGACTAAAAAACGACAGTTGAGCAACCCTGCATGTACACTGTAAAGCAGGACTGTTCAAATGCAGGAGTTGGAGCCAAAGTGCGAACGATTGTCCGCTGCGTGACCCGCGTGCAATCCGCCCTTCACTATACTGCGATTTTTGTAGGAAGAGCTCTCAAGATAACTCAAATCCCATCTTCGCGATGGAATATGTCACGGCATTTCGTATCATTCACAGTCGTTCTGCTAGATTTTGCACGATCGCGACTGTATGAAGCAGTGCTTGCGATCATGCGATTTCTACCGGCAAGACCGAGAAAAGACGCGAAATGCCGTGACATATTCCATCGCGAAGATGGGATTTGAGTTATCTTGAGAGCTCTTCCTACAAAAATCGCAGTATAGACTGAGCTGATCACACGCCTCCCACGCCCGCGACCCAGGGCATGCCAAGTGCCCCAGCCGCTCACATGAGCAGCGTTGCTTTAAAGGGCCCACTCATGTTCGAGAATATTCAAATTTCTTTTCGACCCGGTGTGCACGTCTCGTGTTTCCCATCACTCTCTGGCTTCCATCCCGTCCCATACACTTTTGGCTTTGTCAAGAAAAAAAAGATGCGTCACTACCTACACTGTAACAAATTGAACTACTCTGTTCCAGAATCACGACGTTCAGGATAGCTCAAACATCTCGAGTTTGGTTCCTGACAGTTTCACCAGGGTGGTTGTGACCAAATTCTTATTCGTAGTCGGGGAAACGGAACGGTAATCCATATTGAGAAAACATTGCTCAGGAGAAGTCAGAGACGACCTGCTCGGGCAGAATCGATTCTAGTCTAGTGAAACAAGCACACTGGCCACTGCTTCAGAACACTGTTGACAATCTGGCCCCAATTCTTGCTTTTCAGTAGCCGTGTTTAAACAGCTTTGGGTCTTTAAGTTTTTACACAGGTTACAGATACATCACTCATAATAATACTAAAATAACGGTTTTGAAAAAATGTTTACTATTTTTGTAGATAAAAATAATTTCTCATAAAGAATTTTTTGTCATGTTTTCTACTAAATAAAGTTTTGTAGAATGAATAATACTAAGGTAAACGGAAAAACATTGCTTCAGTAACTGTAGGAGATATTTCTTAACAACCCCTAAAAAATTTCAACCCCTAATACTAACTAAATTTCACCCATAACTACTTCCAATAACTACTTCTCTTTGAGACATTTTTTATGTTGATTCGCTTCACTACATAAAGTTTTCAATTTACTTTTTGTGTGTCTGTCTTTCAGTATTTATGCTCTGCATTGTGTAACAGCAGTATTGGAGGCAGCACCTAAGCCCAATGAGAAGAGGTCTTTACATATAAATAATAAAAAGAATACTTTTAAGAGTGATATCAACATAATTCAAACGCCAATGTAAAGAGAAAATTAAAAAATAAAATAAAAAAGTACTTTTAACTGAAAATCAACTCCGTGTCCCCCGATCCCCTTGTGAGAGGCGTACCGAGGCGTCGCCGAGCACGTCGGGGTTCCTGTTGCGTGGGCGCGGGCGGCGGCGGCGGGCGCTGGCGGCGGCGACGGCGGCGGCGGCCATGCGCCCGCGCTCGGGGCTGCCCCCGCCGCCCCCGGGCCCGCCCGCGCCCGGGGGCGGCGCGTCGGCCGGGCGGCGGCGGCGGTGGCGCGCGGGCTGGCGCGGCGCGGGCGACGGCGCGGGCGGGGCGGGCGCCGGGAAGGACAGCGCCGACGCCGAGGGTTCGTGCCACGCCGCCACCAGGCGCCGGCGCAGACGCCGCAGCGCCGACTGCGGCGTGGACGGCCGCGGCGCGCCGCCCACGCGCCCCGAGCTCGCGCGACCGTTGCTGTTAAAGAAGAATTCACGTAAGAACAAGCAAAAGTGACAGTTCGCTAAACAAGTGAACATCACGTGTAATTCAGAGAAGTATCCCTCCGCCGCGGCAGCTGTTCAGAAACGCGTGCACCAGTACGCACCTTACATTCAAGACTCGGTTTTCAAATAAACATAATATTTATCACGCCAAAAGTAAATTCCATATAATGTGTGTGAAAGAAATTAATTTTTACAGAAGAGCACGTAGCACTACACTTCCTAATTTCAATTTTTTCTCGTGGCGCACTATATTTTCGTCGGACGAGGACATCACAAAAGGAAGCGTCGAAACCATTTACAAGTTGGCCAACTGCAAACGAACGAATCGAGGAAGGAGAGTTGAATGGGATCAAGGACACAACAACCACAGAACCTTCGGCTATGTTGCCAGCACTAGCTGTCAAAATTGCTTGTTCTTACATGAATCTCTCTTTTTGGCCAGTCGCCTCTATACTGCGATTTCTCTAACTATGCCCCTCGAGGCCGCTCAAATCCCTCTTCGCAATGGAATATGTCACGGTATTTCGCGTCTTTCTCGGTCTTGCCGGTAGAAGTCGCATGATCGCAAGCACTGCTTGACACAGTCGCGATCATGCGAAATCTAGCGCAACGACTGAGAAAGATGCGAAATACCGTGACATATTTCATCGCGAAAATGGGATTTGAGTGGCCTTGAGGGGCAAATTACAAAAATCGCAGTATAATGTAGAGTGCGATTTGTATAACTTTGATGCCCCTCAAGGCCCGTCTTCACGATGGAATGTGTCACGGTACTTCGCGTCTTTTGTCGCACTGGCGTCAGGAGAAATGTAATGGCTGGCATCTATAAACGATAGATTACTGAGTTTTTTTCCGATCGACACCAGGCGAATGCCGGAGCAGTACTCTAACAAATGGAGCAAGGTCTGCGCGGGATCTTTCTTTCCTATTCATTGACCTATCCCCATCCGATACTTTCACAAAGACAAGTTCTATACCACCAAGCATGTCGAGAGATCAGTCAGGAGGTTGGAGCATGTCCCGGCTGGGGCAGTGCCACGGTGGTGGGAGATTCCTGGTTGAGGAAAATCCCGCAAGGCGACATGCGAGTCGGTGCCAGATATCACCATCCAGCGGGCGAAGATCACCGCCACCTTCCAAGTCGTGCCGCTAGATACCGCATGATCACAACCGTATCAAGCAGTGCAACAAGCGACATCTAGTGGCATGACCGAGAAAGACGCGAAATGCCATGTGATAATCCGTCGTGGCCATAGGGGCTTGAGGAGCAACTATGTAAATATCGCACTATGGACTGGACTGAGAAATCGTCATGGTGAAGTCTACTCTGTCCTCATTAGCTCGGAACCAAATAGCAGGAATATTACTAGCATGGAATTGTTGAAATCAAAGCTCCCGATTGGACAACTGTGGGCCTCTCTTCACAACCCGTAGCTAGAATTTTTAATCGGACAGTGACGTGTCATAAGGAAGCACCGCTGCGCAACTCAACAAAGTCGCAGAACGTCGCAACAGGACATGGTCTGGACATTTACATCGTACATGCAACATGACACGTAACTGTATGCAGCTACCTATGTCGAGGTTGCCTATGGCCCTGATGACAGTGGCACAGCACACGCCCCGTGGCCTACAGCTATAGTACAGCAATTCTACAGCAATAGTATTGTCGAAACCTGTAACGGTCTGTTCGTGAAAGGATATGCAATTTTTTTCAATCCTGCGCATAAAATAATGTATTCAAAAAATAAAAATAAGAAGGCTCGTGTAAAGAACAAGCGCATTTAATTCAGCTAATCAAAAAGATACTACGCAACTTTCCCTCTTGCTTTGTGCTGACGTGATCCACACATTGAACTGGAAATTTCTTTGAGCTATCAGAGCCACCAAGTACCTTATTGGTGGCAACTGCCTTGACATCACCGATTTAGAAAATCAATTCTATTAACAACATGAAGATCAAGGTGAGTACAAATACGCGGCCGGTGAGTAATATCTCTCGACATTGGAGAACGAGCAGTACCTGTGTCGTTGTGACTCACATAACACATTCTTCAAACTCAAAGAATTTGTCTTTTGAAGTGTTTTCAGGGAAATATGTTCAGGGACTAATAATACACATTTTTAAGCCTTGATCTCGTAATTAGTTAAAACACCACCATCGGTGAAATCATCAGTCCCGACTAAGCGATCGCGCTCGTTCTGAAATCAAGAGCCAGCCAGAGAAATCTTATAGGGCACCTTCACACGAAGATACAGTGGCGCGCTAGCAATAAGCAGTGTCCAGAGGGGAGACCTCCATTTAAACCAATGCTTTTCTATCAGTCGGTTTGTAATCAGCAGCGCCACTCGGTAGCGCTGCTGAGTGGCTACGTCGGAAGGGACCTTAGAGTATACCGTCAAATAAGAATCGTTTGTAAATAATTTATTCCTTAAATTATATGTGGCGGCACTGTTATCACCACTAATTGACTGGCAGTTAGAATCACCAAGTGAACCGCTTGCGCGATAACTTGCTTAGGCCCCACCACACTTGATTATTTCGTGTTTCCGAACTCAACCATTAAGACCGTTAGTCTCGTAACTGTAGTGAATGTTTTTCTCCTCGAGAGTTGGCGGTGATCTTCGCCCGCTGGTTGCTGAAATCTAGCGCCGACTCACATGTTGGCTAGCGGGATTTTCCCCATCTGTAATATCCAAACAGCATCGCACTGTCCCAGCCAGGACAAGTTCCAAGCTCCCGACTGGTCTCCCGCCATGCGTAGTGGTGTAATGCATCTAAATATGTGTGTAAATAACGGGTGAAGGTAGGTCAAGGAAGAGGAAAGAAAGATCGCGCGCAGACCATGGCTCATTTGTTAGGGTACTGCTAAGGCATTCGCCTGGCGTCGATCGGAGAAACCATGGTAATCTACCGTTCATAGACGCAAGTCGTTACATTTGTCCTGCAGACAGTAGTTGAATTCAATAAAGCTGTAAAAATATACTGAGATTTATGGAGAACCATAAATCGATTTATGATGACCATAAATAATATACTGGAGTCACGTTAACGGGGTTTGGCCAGTAGGAGCAAAAACAATTTAAAACATGGTAGTTTCCCAACGTTTCGGAAAATATATTTCCGTTGTATTTACATACCGGGAGGATGGAAATATAATTATTTTCCGAAACGTTGGCAAATAATCATGTTTTAAATTATTTTTGCTCCTACTGACCAAGCCCTGTTAACCAGACTCCAGCCAGTATACTGCCATTTATTTACAGCTATCTCTGACAGGTCAACAGCTGTTACGGTGTCATCCAATCGGGAGCTCACTACAACGTCACCATGGTGACGCTCAACCCTCCGATCGGACGACACCGTAACAGCTGATTTACGACAGAAGCAGCTCTTAACAAATCCAAACGTAAATCCGCCACCGTTTCTAAGAACTTTATACCCGAAGATATCAACTGTAAATAAACTAGGCTAGGCCCAAAGAGGCCAGCCATGTAATAGTTTTTAATTAATAATAAGTTAGTTTTAAGTAGTCTTTTTAAGTTACCGCCCTCCCAAAAACTCCAAAAGCCTTATCGGCTGGAGCTAAAATGTACGCCTCTTCACTGAATAAATTCCCGCCCCTCCAGGGTAACTGGAGGGGGGGGGAATCGAAAAAATATCCAAGCCTCCGTTGGGCGCGAACTAGAATCCCTAGATACAGAGAGTAGCGCAACCGCCGCCATTTAACATCCACTCAACCGATAGCTCCATCAAGCAGAATTCAAAAGTTGAACAGAAATTATAACAATTGGTGACATTATGGAGATTTTCAAGAATATTAACCTTGGTTTGGGGTAGATTCATGGTTCTCGACATACAAAATACGACACAGTTTCCATTTTTCTGGCAACTGGACATAAAATGGCGGGATCGGTGGAACAATGGAATGCACGAAGTCTACAAGGAGGAGACTCAACTCCGGTGGTGGGTGTATGTACGAAAAACGTCGGCAGCTACTTGAAAAATAATACAAAAAAAACCGGGCCCCTTCGCCTTCAGCGACCTCACGTGGCAATTGAAAGAACTACGAAGGCTTTCAAAACAGCCAATGGCAGCAAAGCAAAGCGAATTCGCGGGAAGCACGAAGTCGGCTGGAAGCAAAATACATTTATTTATTTATTTATTTTAAACGGTGCGGTCTCTTGACAATAATAATTATTATTATAATATAATTATTATATAATGTAACTATCATACATTATACTTACTATATTATAACTGCAATAATATTATATAATTAATCAGAATTATTATTATTATTATTATTATTATATAATTTAATAATTATTGTTATATTATAATTATTACTTTAACAATGTGCTCCGATTTCATGAATGTGTGGGAGGCGAATGAGCGGGAAGGAATTATTGGTTCTCGATCACGAACTCTACAGTCCTGTAGACTTCCTGGGTGCCGAGAAAATCCGAGATAAGTTCCTTCTTTCGCCGCGTGATGTCGCTGAAGGCGAAGGGGCCCGGTTTTTTTGTATTATTTTTCAAATAGCTGCCGACGTTTTTCGTACATACCCCCACCATGCCTCCAACACCGGAGTTGAGTCTCCTCTTTGTAGACTTCGCGATGGAACGCGTTACTCTCTGTGTGTAAAGAGGGCGCGGGTCGCGGGCGGGCCACCTGGAGAAGGTCTGGTCGCTGGCGGAGTAGCGCGCGGGGGCGGCGGGCGAGAGGGGCCGCGAGCCCACGCGCTGCAGGGCGCCCGCGTCGTCGTCGAGGGCGCGCGGCGGCAGCGCCGGGCGCGCCTCCCCGCCCGCCGCCAGGGCGCCGCCATCCGCGCGCGACGCCTCCGCCTCCGCCTCCGCCTCGCGCGCCAGCCGCCGGCGCAGCGCGTCGCGCGCCGCCTGCGCCGCCGCCGCCGCGTCCACCGGCGTCACGTCCCTGCGCCACGCAACAACACCCTTCGCATACCTGCCTTCAATCAAACAACAGTCAACTCAACAGCAACCTCTCCAGTGGACCCAAGAATATTACTATATTACTACTAGCTGACCCGGCAAACGTTGTTTTGCCATATAAATTATTCCTAGGATTATTTTAGTAGAAAAAAATGACTAATTGTCAGTGTTTGAGGATGTGGTATATATGAGCTGAAGAGGCATGGAGCGCTATGAACGATGATGGAATATAAAAATAACACAATACCAAACATTTATATTTTTAATTTATTGTAATTTATTTTTTGAAATGATATACATTGCTAATTATAATAATTTTACTAAAAAACATATCCCCCAACGCAATAGAGTGTACAATATTTTTTGTTATCCCATCTTTAGCTAACACAAATAAACTGGATGGTTTGCCCACTCGAGAATATGCCACGTATAATTCACCGTATGAAAGACATGGTGCGCTAAAAAATAAGCCACAAACAGACATCGTTTGGTCTTGAGACTTGTTGATAGTCATCGCAAATGCCAATCTTAACGGAAATTGAAGACGTTTTAATTAAATTGGCACATCTGTGGGTATAATAGGAATCCGTGGCAGTAATATATTATCACCTCGAAATTTGCCATTTAAAATGATGGCTTCGACGTTTTTCATTACAGCCCTGCAAATTAATCATAAATTATTTAAAAATTACACCGAAATAGAAAAATGATAATTGTAAAATTACGATTAACGCCCAAACAATAAAAATAATGGACGAAAATTGTAGTGAATGAGAAACGGTTTATTGTATGAGAGATCTCATCCCTACATGCTGCTTATTGGGTCAGAAGCAATGTTGCCAGATGTGAAACTTCCGATTGCAAAGTTTTAAGTTCAAAAATGCGGATTTCTTCTAATGAATGCAGATTTACTAATATCATTTAAAAATAGGGGAAACATCAATAATTCATATATCGATATCTGGCAACATTGGTCCGAAGTGACGCCGGTAGACGTCTTGCGGGGATACTGGTCAAGTGATAATTACATCATTATATCATGTCAATCAATCAAGGTTTTCTTTACCTATTGTTGCACTAAATGGCTGTAAAAACGAAAATCTATATATTAAAAGACGGCAGGAGCAAATACTTAACGATAATAAATAAATCTTCTCTAAAGAACAATCATTTAAAAAATTGTTATAAAATGCATGTACACATTTTTAACTATTCAACACTGAATCTGATCCCCGTTTTGTACATTCGAGAATTTAATATCAACTTCCGAAGGCTATCTAAACATTAATTAAGGCTAATTAAACAATTTGCAGCAACAAATATCACAAATTATTAAAACAAAGTTCCTAGTCATATCTACCTATAGTCAAATAGTAATTGCTGTGCTTTTTCCTGCTAATTATAGTGTTAATGATAAATTAGTCTCTAATATGCTTAAGACTCCTCCAACCTAACGCAACAATGTATCGCGGAGACAAACATGTTTCTAGTTGAGCCCGGCAGACGTTGTTCTGCCCCTATATCTCTCTTTCTTCTTCCCTCTCTCTCTTTCCCCGTCTCTCTCTCTTTCTCCGTTTCTCTCTCTTTCACCGTCTCTCTCTCTTTCTCCATCTCTCTTTCTCCGTGTCTCTCTCTTTCTCCGTGTCTCTCTCTTTCTCCGTGTCTCTCTTTTTCTCCGTGTCTCTCTCTTTCTCCGTGTCTCTCTCTTTCTCCGTTTCTCTCTTTTTCTCCGTCACTCTCTCTTTCTCCGTCTCTCTGCGTGTTATTCACATTTAATAGCAGATTCTGCACATCACTGAGCAAGTGCGTAATATGGAGAAACACCGTGTAGCGGGTGAAATACCGCAGTGTGAAATACCTACCGTGTGTAGCGGGTTGCCTAAAACGTTTAGTGCGAAAAATAAAAAAAATTGGGGTGGACCACCCTTATCACTAAGGGTTATAAAAATAGATAACAACCTATTCTCAGACCTACTGAATATACATATAAAATTTCATCAAAATCTGTCAAGCCGTTTCGGAGGAGTATGGTAACTAAAACTATGACACGAGAATTTTATATATATTACTATATTACGATATTACTATATTACTATATTACTATATTTCTATATTACTATATTACTATATTGCTATATTGCTATATTGCTATATTACTATGTTACTATATTACTATATTGTTATATTGCTATATTACTATATTGCTATATTACTATATTACTGTGTCCTCGAGTGTTTGACCGTTAGAAATGGGACAACAGTTCCCTTTATTAAGGAGCCTGATGATGTAACTAAAGCAAGTTACGAAACGTTGTGTTCTGTGTGCAAATGTGAACAATAAAGGATTGTCATAAATAAAATTAAATATGCTTTAAGAAACATACACTGACAATCAGGAACAATTTTACAATTTTTCAATTGGTCTACAACCTTTAACAGTATTAGCAACAGTGTTAGTGTTAGTAAAACAGCAGAGATGCAAACTTTGTGTGAAAGGTTTGATTGATTGATTGATTGGTGTTTACGGGCGCGTCAACTACTTATATCATTAGTCCCGTAAGTGTAGTGCGTGCTTTTGTCTCGGGAGGTGATGATTTGTGTGAAAGGGTTTAGAAGAGTAAAGTGTGAAAAATGAAATGTGGAACTATATGCTTCAATAGTGTAAACAATTGATACAAAGCATATCATACAAAATAATGTAATTAGTAGTTAGTAGGAATAGAGCAATTTTTAATTACTCGCCCAATGCTTATGACCACTGTAGCCAAATGGCAACTTCTTATATTTCCAAAATAAAAAATATTAAAATTCCAGAATTCCTTTTTTTGTGTGAAAATAGGAGCCACTCTACCCCATTTCAATAGGTGTTTTAATGTTTCTTCTTTAATTTCTCACCTTGAACCGAAAAGGGTTAAATAGGTTTGAATTGTACATGTCTTGAACTGTGACTGCATAAATACATTGATTTCATGCGAACATTCTCGAGTGGGTGGAATCACAAAAATAATAGGAAATAACATAGCCTCAACGCAAGTTATCCAACCTTTGTGATGTGAATGCCAATCGTTTCTAGTATGTGCTACTCACTGATCACGTCCCTCCCCCAATATCATTTGGCAGAAGTGTCAAAATAATCGCTCATGTGACTGAACTTAGTACATTTTCAGAATCTGCCATGTAAATGATTTTGTTGATATTGTCGATCCATCATGATGCAACAGTATGATGCAACATTGATAACAAAACATCGATGTTCAAATTTATAACATGAATGCTAATAATACATGGTTTTAAACATCGATGTTTTGGAGCTCTTAGAGAAAACTCCAACATTAAATTCGTGCGCAACAAAATTTAATTTGACAGTAGCCGTGTATATTAATTTACACGAGGCCATCAGGATCATCTCCGGCGAATGATAGTCTGCTCGATGAAGGTTGAACAAACCGCTTTCGTTTGGTTTGAGCACAAAATGACAGTGGTACTAACGGTTATTATTTCATTTTTTAATTTTTTTTAACATCATAATTGTGGAATTTTCATCCACGAACTAAACATTAAAAACGTAAACATCTATCAGGAAACTAAAAATATATCGGTGTCAATACATCGATGTATACAATATCGATGTTTTTGTAAAACTATCGATAATTTGGAAAGATTATTACATACAAACATTGGCATCCCTACCATGCACCCCTTCAGTTATTTTGACACGCACTGCTGCCAAATAATGTAAGACCCCAAAACGCGTTTCAGTTGCTTAAATAAACACAAAAACACACATTTTCAGATATCTTTTAGAATCTTTTTGCCGGATCCACAAAAAATGATCAGTTCTTCATCAGAAGACCGAGACGCGTCGAATGAACCCTTTTTGTCTCGATTTGTGGACCGAAAGGGGTCAAACCATGATTGATGGACGGAGGTTACTCGTTTTCTACACAACACGCATGTCAAGGAGGCGGGCGGGATAACTCGCTTAACAGAGTTCGCGGTCACTGCGTACAGAGCATCTGCCGTGAGATTTCAAAGTGAGGGTTGTACAAATTGTTCTGGAATGGCGATACGTTACTGGATGGCTCATGACAATCTTTTGAATAAATGAGCTAAGAATTACTTCCCCAGAAGTAGCCCTGTTATTTCTACTAAACCAAATAAACGATTCATTACAATGAAATAATACATCAGTCATATTTCAAATTGTCAAATGAGAGTAAAATTCAACATATTGAATCGATTTAGTAACCTTTTAAGAGTGCATTAGTTGCAACGTTCTACAACGTAAGTAACTTTACTTACGTAACAACGTTACTTACGTACAACTTAAGTAACTTTACTTAAGAATGCAAAACATCCTACGTTCAGTTTAGTTATAAGAGCCAAATATTCTTTTCTTTTAAATGGGCTGTCAGCCCGTTAACAAGAATAGTTAGTTGATAGAGAATTTTGCTTTACTGCTATTTACAATAAATACCTGAATTATTTAATAAAACAAAACAAAACAAAAACGAAAGAATTCGCCTTTCAAACATATTTCTGTTCCTTAGCAAACATGGTTATCCAAGGCAAAATTTAAGAAGAAAATAAACATGAAATATTAATAAATAGTAAATAATTTAATCATAATTAAAATCTCGGTTGTTTGGTAGAACAATTCTAAAAACATATGTTCGTATGAAGCCACTACTCTCCGCATCGCGCAGCTTCAGTTTGAGAATGTACATCCCTTTCTGGATTTGGAAGGGAAATGAGAGATGAATCATGTGAAGTTGTCTCTGCTCGTAGGAGCGCAGGACGAACTAGATAGGGTAGGGCGGCAAGTAGCTCGTGCTGACGCTGTTGGACGTGCCTGCTGTGTAAGGATTGGGCAGGGAAACTAAAGTAGTGCCTATCGAATAATTGGATAATTGTGAATACTTAGGGAAAGTATGGAGCGGAAATCTGTTTTTAATTGCTGTTTCGTATGTGAGATTTTTCTGAGTCTGTAGTGAGCTGACACCTCTATGATAGACAGGTTTGTGTAAACGTTATTTGTTGTAAATGTTTTTTAAGAGAGCTATTTCATTTATGTGTAGCTCATCATGTAAGTAGCTTTTGTTGCTGTTGAAGAACGGTTCTCTTGTTATTTACATGAAACACTTATTTGCATCTTATTGCGGTTATTTTTGTCGGCTTCGGTTCAGATGGATTTATTTAGTAATTTTAGGCAAATGAGTGATTGATCAGTGCCTGTGCATTGGACAGTGGTTCCTTGCGTGGGCTACTACTCCACTCATGTTTTACACTTTGCCACGGGCATGAGTCCCCGGGGTGGAGCACTTATACTTCAGTTTTTCTTTCTTGGCGCACGGGGTTGAGTCAATAAAATGGAATTTCTCACGGTATTTTGCGTCGTTCTCCGTTGTGTCGCTGGGAGTCGCATGATCGCGACTGTATCGAGCAGTGCTGGCGATCATGCGACTCCTGGCGGCACAACGGAGAACGACGCGAAATACCGTGAGATATTCCATTTTGATGACACACCCCTCCCCGTGCGCCAAGAAAGAAAAACCGAAGTATAGGCTTTCGTCTTGATCCGCATCTGCACCCCGCCGACGCCGTGCGTTGGACAGTGAGAGATGAGTGTTTTGATTGAGTATACGCCGCAACTGGATTAACTTGACTTTGAGCTGTGAGTTTACTTAAATGATCACAGGTGTTGTCATTGCCAACAATATTATTTATTTCAATAAGAGCAGCTTTCCATGGCTTAGCCATCATCATCAGTTTTCTGCTGTCTGGAAGCCACGAAGCTTCTGGCCTAGTCGTTTCGTGGCTTCCAGACAGCAGAAAACTGATGATGATGATGGCTAAGCCATCGAAAGCTGCTCTTGTCGAAATAAATAACATTGTTGGCGATGACAACACCTGTGATCATTTAATTTTAAATGCCGACGACACTTCACCACTAAATCAATATGTGAGTTTACTATCACATCGTTTCAGCAGTTCACCTGTGTTCCTCATGGGGCAGCATTTCGTGCGGCGCCAGGGGTTACTGGCCGAGGGCGGCGGTCGAGAACGTCGTCACTCGAAGCCTCAGGCCAGCGCACGCGTCCGCGCGCTCCTTCGCGACTGTTCTCGGGTGGTTTCGGTTGTCTGCTTGCTGGTGAGTGATGGGTGCTGCCATTCACCAGAAGAAAAAAAACGACATATTTTTTGACTTCGAAATGTCACAAACTCTTTGAATTTTTTGGGGGGCGAGAGAACTAAAGCTACAGAAGCAACACAAGGGACCGACCGCGCTAGTACTTGTTCAAATCAGCACACAAAACGAAGGAAAAAACCAAGGGAGTCTGGGCGAAAGGCTTAAATGGTCGTCATAAGCATACAAGAACTTTACAATGCTTGCTTTTGTTCTTGTTCCTTCAAATAATTCTCTAACTCTACATTCTAATTCATATAAGGTAACTCTTTGCATTCGAGCTACGCTGTAATGAAATCTCTCTCAGACGTTGCAATTACGGAGAGCTTCTATGAAAAGGTGAATATCAAAGCTATAAAGCGATTTTTCTAACTCTGCCTCTCAAACCCCTACGGCCACGATAGAATATCACACGGCATTTCGTGTCTAAACGTCGTATGATCGCAAGCACTGCTTGATACGGTCGCGATCATGCGATATCTAGCGGCACGACTGAGGAAGATGCGAATTACCTTGATGTATTTCATCGTGAAGACAAGTCTTGAGAGGCAAAGTTAGAAAAATCGTAGTATAAGTGGGTGGGCAGAAAAGAAATAAATTTGGTAGCGCTAAAAGCTCTAGATACCTTGGCAACCAAAGTCTTCGGTCAAGAATACTGCATCCAAAATAGAGCAATTTGAAATTTACATATAGTTCCCATTTGATTCAAAATAGTACTGTTTCAATGAACAAGCATTTCTGAAATTATTACATGAAATAGAAACTGGAGCATTTCAATATAATAATCATCATTTTAATTTCATCATTCAAGCATCATTTGAATATGCAAAAAGTTGCAGTTGTAGCACTGATCTGACTCTGATTGCTGGAAGTCTACTGAAAGCTATTTTGCAAGTTTATTTCGTTAATTTATTTTATTCTAAATATTTTTTAACGAATTTTAAACTGTCACTTAATAGATGAGCCCCTTGTGCTGTTACACGTAGCTAGTAATGTAATAAATTCAGTCCAATTGTTGCATATTATACAGGGTAAAAATAAAAAGAGCCATATTTTACAAGTAGATAAATTGAAAAAAATATTGTACAATTGTACTCTGGGGAAGATGAAATATATTTTCTCTCTAGAAGTAAAATATGGAAATTTAGTACTAGCTTCAATGATGACCTCAAATTTCAATTAGTATACTGTTCAGAATACATTAATACAGAATGTAACTGATTCAGTAATACATTAACATATTTCATACAAACATTCGTTCTTAAAAGTTCAGTTTTGCAGTGTCGGATAATCTTGGTCACGATGTCTGCTCAATTTCTACATGATTCTGGAAACATGATGAGATGGTCATTTATTTACTTCCGGACGGTCGATCTAGCTTTACTTCTCGCGTTCACATGCGGTATTAAATGCTAATTAACGTAATTAGAAATACTCTGTTTCTGAGGAATAGAACAATTTTATGTCCTGATTAAATAGATATTTTTAAGGTAAGTAACTCACTAAAACACTTTAAAATAAGTGAACTCAGAATTCGCGTCCACTCGTAAAAAAATCTGTTCAACAACTCTGTTTCTTGCCTTTGGTAATGTAAACTACTGTATCAACTCTACGTTCCACTAAGGCGAACGTACACGAGTCTCTAAAGACACAAATCAAATAAATCGTGTACAAACCGTAGCTTTGTTTGTAGTGTTACGTTGAATTGTCATCCCACTGATGTGACGGGGCTTCGGCGAGGGCCAACGAATTCCGCCATCAAAAGAGAAGCCTGGAGATATTTTCTGACTTCTCTTCAAAATCTCATTTCCAGCGGAGTTTCACAAAAGTTACACGCTTCCTCGGGCGACCCAGATGTACGGGTCTTATCGCTCGCGGAGACGTCGCCCCGCGCTCTTGTTGACGAAAAAAACACAATCGCTGAAGTGAATAGACCATTCACCGCCCCCGAGATTGTATGCCTGTTAAGCAATGTAAATAAAAAATATTTCCTTTCGAAAAAAAGATACCTGTTATTTCGAAAGAAGTTCATCAAATTAATGAAATTTCAAATTGAAATCTTACACCTGTGGATGGATTATGACTTCCCTCTAGGCCAGTATTTGCCATTATATTTTGTGTCATGTCCATAGTGGTCCCTTTGTTTTTGTAATAATGAGGCAAACTAAACAAGGAAAGAATTTGAGTAAATTTAAATGTATAGATTTGAATTCTGGATGAATTAAAACAAAGAGGAAGAGCAGGAGTAGGATTTAATAATAATTATTGGATTTGGTGAGGAGAATGTGTAGTGATTGGGAAAGGTTTGTTACATTGTGTGTACAAAGTATTCACACTCGACTCCGGTAATTGTGAACTTCTGGGGACTAACATTTTTGGTTCACTATATCGGATGATGCCAAAATTAAATAGAATTTATCCATAACGATTGATTTTATTAATATAGAGATAGAGCAAATTACATTAACAGCTCGAACTGAAAATTTCAATATCTTTATTTGTCTTTAATAATCAATTACTTTCAATTGTTTCCTTCGTACTTTTTCTTTAGTAATATCTCTAAATCAGGCCTGCACAACGCCTACTCCCGCGGGCATTCTGCACTTAGGAGCCAGCCGTCTGCCCGTGATAGCTACGAAGGTGCGAGTAGTGGGGATGAGGCAGCGTGAGGGGGAGGGGAGAAGCCGGAGAGGGGTCGACGCGGCGCGGCACGTAGATTGAATGCCTGGGGGTCTAACGCAATGATCCACGCTGTAAAATAATTTGCCTACTTATTTAAATGGGCAATATACCGTATTTCTAGATTTAAGGACCGAATTTCACTGTTTATATTTTTCTGTGTACCGCTATGTATCAACGTATTTTTATTTGTTTATTTTTTACATTACGTTCATTGTAACTCATACACAATATTTTAAAGCAGTGGCCTCTTTTAAATAACTAACAAAAATTTAAAGTTTAATAATTTCTTTTTCACCAGGAATGTTATAATCTCCAAATGATAGCAAATTGGAGGAAATTGAGAGCCGTGTCTCACATGGAGGTTAATATAAAAACGAAATATATGCAATGCAGAAGGGTAATGTTTGACAGCACATATATTTGTGACCATTTTCCCTCATTATGAAGCTGAATAAAAGATACTAGTGAGCAAACCCTCGTTACGATATTATCATGACATTATGACTATTTTTAAAAAGAACGGAAATGGCTTAATATTTTTTATACGATGTGAACTATTAAGAATAGTGTTCGTTGATTTCAAATTAGAAATATATAATGTACTCTTGTCGGAAATTAGAGCAGAAAGTAATCATATTCTTTGAAGAATAAGATTTTTAGCTTTGAGAGGACCGTCTGAATCATTCAAATGATTTTTTAAAGTGAAATGATTTATGTAAAGCATGGCACACAAACAATTTAATTCTTAAGAATGCGATGAAATGACCAAAACTCATGTAATCCATCTGCCAATTTTTGATAATGCGAACAAGTTTTCAAATGAATAAAATAATTAAAATATAAATATACTTTATATACGCAGTGTGCAGGTATGCTACGACCAAATAAAAGTACATGTTTCAATTAGATGAAACATACTTATTTTACTAAATGAAACATGTCTTGGTTGTATCATTTGAATTTTTGAAAGTTTGCTTCTCATAACCCTATGCAGTTTCATTTTGGCCTTCAGGTCACGGAACTAAGAAGCTCTCATTATACATTTTGATTGATACGTAAATAATATAGTCTTTGTATAACAAGACAAAAGTACAGCAAAGTAATAATTTACATGGGAAATACGCACAATTTTTCACGTACGGATACACAACACTCCTGTCAACACCTGCCAGGGAACTAGTTGCCTACAATATAGCGCAGAGCGCTGCCTTCAATTTGTAACGCTACACTAGCGCTACATGTGCAGCTAGGTAATACTATCCAATATCTTTGGGAATGCACTGAAAACTTTCGGAGTCATTTCCCGTAAGTTTAAAATTTTCATCTTTAGGGAACATTTTCTCAAAATCTACTAATAGGAGGATGCTCAAATTTTAACAGAGCATGTAGCACACCAGTTTATATACATTAACGGGGCGGATTTATAAAATGTTAAATACTTTAGACAATATTATTATAATTGTTAGTATTTTTAAGAACGAAACCGATTACAATGGACAAAAATTTATGTTTCAAAATCGAATAATATTTTTGAAAAACTCCTTCGATAAAGTATTTATAACTAATGAATCTACACTGACATAAAATTTCAAGTTTGTTAATTAAATAGTTTCTGCGAAAATGTTCCTTACGTAAACATTGGCGAGAGAGGGGAAGTGTTGTGAATTGTTCCAAGAACATGTCCATAATACTGATTACACTGTGTACATACTGGGCAGGGCTTTATTAAAAAATTGTTTCAAACATTAATTTCATCGTTTTTTATTGTTATTTCAATTTCTATAAGTACATTGGAAGTTAGCTTTTTATTTTTTTTAAACAAATAAACGTTTCGTTAATAACTTTCTCTCTTAATATGGAAGAGGAAAGAGGGCGAAATTTAACATGCGAGAGTTCTCGCACGTTTTCTTATATCCCTCTTATTGTGGTTACCTAATTCTCGGATTTAACTTCGTAGCTAGCTCTTGGTGAGCTTGCTAGCTTTCCACTTCGCGGCCCCATCTTCGATTCCCGGCCGAGACAAGACTTTAGTGTGCGTTATATTGCAGTGTCCCTGTATATGTGGCTGTGTGATGATGAGAAAATTCACTTCTCAGATTTGAGCAGACCGGAATACGGCGTTGGTCTGAACGGGGTCGAAACGCACGCATAGAATGTTAAGTTAAATAACTATTTATTTAGTGATTTTAAAACCGTTTTTTAGTACGAATCTAACGAAACATATTCTATATGTGAAATAATAATATTCTACTTAATTTAGTTTGTTTGTTTATTTATTTGTTTCTTTGTTTATTTATTTATTTATTTATTTATTTATTTATGTATGTATTTATTTATTTATTTATTTATTTATTTATTTATTTATTTATTTATTTATTTATTTATTTATTTATTTATTTATTTATTTATTTATTTATTTATTTATTTATTTATTTATTTATTTATTTATTTATTTATTTATTTATTTATTTATTTATTTATTTATTTATTTATTTATTTATTTATTTATTTATTTATTTATTTATTTATTTATTTATTTATTTATTTATTTATTTATTTATTTATTTATTTATTTATTTATTTATTTATTTATTTATTTATTTATTTATTATGCCACCTCTGGCATGACATCCAGCACTGACGCTTCGACTGCTGACTGTACTTCCACAGAGAGAGGCAATTCCGGGCGACGATTTTTTTTTCAATTGTTCACTTAATATCAAATATTTATTTCACAGATATGTGTTTCTATGTTGTTTTATAACTACTCGTCGATGATCACTTAGTTAATTGAAATGGGTGCTTTTCAAAGCTCCTCATGTAAAATTTAAACTTTCGCCATTTTCAAAAAGGCAGGCCAAGGTGACTCTTGTTAACGAAAACATATTACCAAATGTCCACTTGATAACATTTATTAGTTTCATGAAAGTGTGTTTAGTAGTTTTTGTACAATTGCTCGTCAAAAATCACTTACTTTTGGATAAGGCGCTTTCTTTCAAATCTCGTCATGAAAACTTTAAACAGTCGCCATTTTAAAAGAGGCAGGCCAAGGCCGTTATTGTTAACGAAAAAACATCAACGAATGTCCAATTAATTACAGCTACTAATTTAACAGAAATGTTTTTAGTTGTTTTCGAGTAATTGTCCGTCAAAGATCACTTAGTTTTGGAAATGGCGCTCTATTTCAAACCTCATGTAAACTTTTAACGGTCGCCATTTTATTTATTTATTTGTCAAAAAACAGTAAAAACTGTATATGACGTGTGGGCAAAGAAATTTATCTGCGCACATTTTCTTGAGGGCCAGAATAAAAAAAATAAAATAAAATAAAAAAATAAAAAAAAGGGACCAGCCGATGCGGCTGTTGTTAACGGGGAAACATTAACATATGTCCACGTAATAACATTTATTAATTTCATGAAAATGTTTTTGAGTGTTTTCGTGTAATTGCCCTTCAAATATAATTTAGTTTTGGAAACGGCGCTTTATTTCAAATCTCAAGTAAACGTTTAACGGCCGCCGTTTTAAAAACGACCAGCCGAGGCGGCTGATGTTAACGAAAAAACGTAATAATGTTCCAAGCACCATTAACGTAAACTTTAAACGATCATAATTTTGCGAGGGGCAGATCGGGGCAGCTGATCTCACCTGAAAAATGTGCAATAATGTTCCCTTAATAACATATATTAACTTCAGTGATGTGTTTTTTTGGTGTTTTGTGTAAGTGCTTGTGAAAGTTTACTTAAGTAAAGGAATAAGAGATTTTTGCACACCTTAATTACGTAAGGCTTAATTAAACTAAAAATAAAAATAATTGTCACCGCAAAGACTTTAATATATTTAAAAGGGTATATAAAAGTTCATACAATTCCTGGAAGTTGAAAAGTTGATTAGGAAGAAAGTTATGAAAAATTATGAAGAAAGTTATGAAACAATGAAAAATAACTGTATTTTCATTGCTTGAGTGGCTGAATTTTTCCTCGCCTAAAAGGCATGAATTTGAGAGTGTCGTATGGCTGTAAGCATTGATACAAATTATAATTTTTTTCTGATTTCTAGTAATTTGAAATAAGAATTGATATTTATCATGAAATTATCCTATTTCAAAAATTAAAATTTGGTGTCTATGCGCGCATTTCGACCCTGTTCACACCACCGTGCGGCATGGGGATGTCTACGTACTAACCACACGTACTCCTTTAACCCATAGCCGCGAGGCAGGGACGTTGCCGGTAGGCCCGAACCCGTTCACGGGCAGTCGCTCCCAGTACATACATAAGGCTTGGATTTACAGATGCTCCGCGCGAGCAAACACGATCCTATGGATTCTGTAAGTATCGGTGGGTTAATCATTATAACAACGACAACTATTTGTTTATAATAGCTGATTTAAACCTTGGTAAAGTGAAACTTGAGCGCCGCCGCAAAATAGCTTGGCTGGAAAGAGCCATTTTCCCGCTTTGGTCCGAGGCCAAAAAGTCACCATTTTTTCAGCGTCCTCTAGCGCCAAAACAGTTTGTCAGAAATTTAAAGTTAATATATGTATTTTGTAGGAAATTTTATCTACTTTAATAAAATGCATTGTTATCAAGATATGAGCGAAAAAATAAAAACTGCGAAATTTTTAGGGTGTTTTACAATTCTCTCTATGAAGCCGACATTTTTTGAGGTGGCAAACATCAAATTAGAATTCAGCACACTGAAAACATAGAATCGTTGAGAAAAAAAACTTTCGGACTTTTTTTCGGGGTCAGATACCTTTTGATTTGACTAAGAGTGCATTCTCTTTAGTGAACGCTCACTGAACTGGGGATAGGAGCAAGTTAGGAATCAATAAGGGCAATACAACATGTAAATATGTTTACAATATGTAAATCATTAATTATTTATTTATTTATTTGTCAAAAAACAGTAAAATCTGTATATGACGTGTGGGGAAAGATTTACCTGCGCACATTTTCTTGAGGGCCAAAATTTAAAAAAAAATTAATTTAGAAAATAATTAATTTAGAAAAATAAAATATTTGAAACATGTTTGTTCCCGAGTTATAGAAAATCAATTTCAACGGCAAATGAACTACAAGCAAAAGGAGTGCTCAACAAAACGTGCGCACAGTGAAGCTACATTTACGTCCAGAAGCAAAACAAGGGGCCATCTCAGCATTTGCTCAATGGATCAGGGAAACTGGACAAAAACCTGATCGAGATTGTGGTCATTGACCCGGAAGCTGAAGTACATTGCTTGTTACAGACGTATTAAATATTTTTTTAAATGTACGTAATATACAAACGTAATACAAACGTAATACAAACGTAAACTAATTCATAATTCACAATAAAACATTATTTTTCTTTTTGACGATCAGTATAGTCTCTAATTGTATAGAAACAGTTTTGAAGCAGAAAAGATTTTACTTTTAACTTAAATTTTTGTACCGACTTTAATTGTTTAATGACATCTGGCAATGCGTTGTAAAGTAACGTACATGTATTGTATGTTGATTTCTTGTACTGAGCTGTTGATACTGACACTTGATGCACGTGATTTCTACGGCGTGTGTTGTAATTATAAATATCAATATTGCATGAAACATTAGTAGTAGTGAATTTTATACACTGATTACAAGTAGCATAAAGTCGAAGTATCTACAATGAGTAAAGTCTTTTTAAAAATATAATTCTCACAAGAAAATTAAGAAATTTATGAAATTCTAAACAATGAGGCAAAACTCAAAATGCATAAACGTACCATAACAAAAGTGTAAATTGTAAAGGACTCTATTAGCCAAATACGGACATGTTTTGACATTAAAACGTCAACGTTAATAAAGATCTTCAAACTCGCAGTAACTTAACCTTGTACTTTTGGCCGATTTTATGGAAAATAATTTTGGTTCATATCATCTCACCCATTTCTAGAAAGAAGAAAGAAAGAAATGTCTGTACTAAACAAAATTCAATAGTTCAAAAAAATGAAACGTGTTTTTTTTTCTACAAGTTCGTATATTAGAAGTACGAAATAGATGAAGATGAACATTTTTACAGCTTTTTATTTTGATTTTGTTTTGAAATAACCCTTACCACTCCCTAATTCCATTACTTTAATTTTAACATACAATCTTATCCTTTTCAATTAATTAGATTTTGGTTAGCCCGATTTTTAAACTTATTTTTACAACAATACTCTCTATTTCGGTTTCGCTATAATATTACTCGTTCTCAGGGCTTCTTTACGATACTTTTATGAAATCTTGAGTCTGAAAATCCACCACCCGTACGAGAATGCGGCTGGTAGAATTATTTATATTGGCGAAAAATACTGACTAGACGTTATGAAACCTCAATATTTTGACATGAATAACACATAAAATAGAATTAAAGTAGTGCAAAATTAGCTAGTGTAATTTCATATAGAATATTTTCTTACTTTTGCTTTAAATTGCTAAAACAATAACATAAAACAAAAGTTTCAAACACATGATAAAAATTATATAATCCAATAAATTCCTACTTTCACACACATATTTACAAATCTCTTCATTCACACATGTTCGGATCATTAATCTATGTTTATAATTTAAAATCATTCTCCTATGGCCTTTTTTTGATTTATTCTTTAATTAATTTACTAATTACCTATCTTAAAATCCAATGACAATATTGGCCCTGCACACCAATATGGAAGTTCTCTGTAGCTCCTTAAATGCGTATCCTTTTCCTTTTTAAATTTCCTTCGGCAGTCTTGGCTGCTGTCATCCTGAGGACTCGAACACTTCTGTTTTCAGTCACGACTCCACCCATTCTTCTCCTCACACACGTAAAATTCATGTACCATGCCTTTCATGTCAAACTAACATCTAATAAAATGTTAACGACTCTGACAACATATTTTTTTTAAATCCCTTTCGATTCATGAACTGTTCATTTCTACCTTCAGTAACCTTCAACTACTCGTTCATTTTCTTACGATGTACCGCGATCTCCTCACACAAGTCTGCTCATCACAACTAAATTCGTTCTTACGCACACATCTTTCCCCGCTCAAGACTCATGACCATCTGCTAGTTTTTCCGTCCTCAATAATCATTTCTACTGATCGTTTCTTGTTCCAATTGTTTCTATCACTTCGATGCTGTACTGTCACACTTTCTTTGCGTATTGCTAATCCCATTTGTTATATTTTAACAATGTTTGAATTTAAATACTCGTATAATTAGTTTTAAAATAAATATATCTTTATTATGAAATATAATTTAAATAAATCAATTTATAGCGTTTAATTGATCTAACTCCTCTCGGTTCTCAACTAGATTAATTTACTTTTGTATCTCTTTCCTTTTCTAAAATAACTAAAGGGTACCTTAGATGGTAAAAAGTTCCTCTCAATCAAACGACATATGAGTAATTACGGGCGGCGCACAAGTGAAAGGCCATCCGCTGAAGATGGAGGTGACGTCGCATTGGCTCGGAAGTTTGTGACGCGTACGGACCACATTACTAAATCAATCTAAAGGTTTACCAAAACCATCAGATTTAGTAAGAGCGAATTTTCAGCTTCTTTTGATTTATCTACTAAAACACGCCTATGATTCGTCGCAAATAAACACGAAGAGGTCTATCCACTTATATTTCTACTTCATCACGAGTATTATTGTAGCATTTAGGTATCATGAAAGAAGATGTATGCATAAAACAGACATTGGAACACTTTCATTCTTGCCAGTTTTCTAACTTCCTTTGAATTGGATGATTGGTCATTCAAATGAAGCAACAAAGTCTAGAAAAAAATTACCATTTATTGACATTAAATAAGGACATTTGGAATGTTTATTCACCATTAGCTCTCCACATTTCATTACCCTAATCTGGTTCTACTTCGTAACAACACCCGCAGGAGTACATGGCGTCTATGGGAAGACCAAGAAAGTCTGTGAAGAGAGTTAAGGCTCCGAAGATGTACTCATTGGGTGCGAGAGGGCAACAGTAGCGGGCAGTCACCATCCGTTGGATGAAGCAAACCATGTACATGCCCAACAGCAACGCCAGGAACAGCATCACAAAAATAGATCCAACACTGCGCACATGGAATTGTAGTGTAAGGGTACTTCTGAGTTTGCAAATGTGCGCTGTTTATGTATAAACAGCGGCTGACTTCAGCTTAGAGGTAGCATCGTTGCTGACTCTGCTGCGACTTGGCAAGGGATTTCCTAGCGTTAGAGTCCCGACGCCGAGAGATCTTTGGTACTAGCTAAGCAGCTAGATCGAATTCTGCCGCTATCTGGAGGAGTTTCTTGAGGCCGTCTGCTCTTGTCGGTGGTTTTCCGTGATTTCTCTTGTCATTATCAGGTGAATGCCGGAGGACGTACCTTAACTAAAAAGGACCATGGACCGCGCGCCATCTTTCTTCCCTTTCTTTCACCACTCTTCTCCCCTTATTCACTTACCTTCACTACACTTCCACACATCTTGCATTCTTCCGCTTTCATCCTCCGTCTGAATAGTCACCTTATGCAATACCATAATTATTTGTAACACTGAGTAATATTTAGTGTAAAATGTGTAGATCCTAAAAAAGTGTATTGTATAAAGCAATTTGTTTCGCCTCAGACTCGTCGACAATGTAGTACTGTATTTGATTCAGAGGTTAATGCAGTTTAGGTTTCCTGTACCGCAAAACCAAAGATCTGTGTTACTGATGTTAATCGAAGCTTCTTCGTTTTGTTCAAGTGAATTCAGCCTGCAAACTTTTGGTGTGGATTGTTCTTTAAAAGATAATGTCTGCCTTTATTTAACGCGAAATCGTCTGAACTGATAATGGCGCTGATAAGCATCACAGGAACCTTAGATTCCATAGTAATCACAACGGCTAACATTAATGCTCGTGTGTAATGTAACTGTGTAATGTGTATATTGATTTGAGTGAAGAAAACGAATAAGCTACTCAGGAATTCTGTGGTAAACATTTGTTGCATCTCGTCAATATTGTTTGAAGCAAGTACCATTAAAATTATATTCAAATCAATTAAACGAGCGAAAATGCATTAAAATGATGTAAAAAGCTAAAAAAAAATATTAGTCGAAATCAACGAATAGTGCAAAAAAGACATAAAATGTATTTTTTTTTTGTTTTGTCATAAGATAAAATGAATTTTTATATGAAACGGCATTGTTCTAAAGAGAAAAGAACAAAAATAGCATTTCATTCAAATCCGCTCCCTAGTCATGAGACCTGCTACAGCAGATAATGTTTTATCCCGGTAGGTGGCGATAGATGGTGAACGATACCTGCACCGACCGACACGTCGGCTTGCGGAGATTCCCCCCCCCCCCAGTGTTTCCGCCAGCAGGGCACAGCAACATCCGGGACGAGCTCTCAGTTGAATAAGCGAAAATGATATGACAAGGAAGAGGAAGGAAAGATCGCGCGTGGTCCGTGATCCACATATTAGGACACTACTGCGGCAATCGCCAGGTATTGATCGGAGTATTACCGTTCAGAGCAGCTGCTAGAATTCTCCCCCAGACAGCGACTGCATTCGACCTCGTTATCTGGATGGTGTGGACAATCTGCCACTTTCGGGACTCAAACGCTGGGATCTCTCGGTCCGAGTCGCAGAAGAGACGACGGTATTCCTGACTGAGCTAACTCAGTCGCTGCCTCCTGTGAAAATCTAAATATCTCTAAACATAATTCTAATAATTAAAAAGTAACTAAATGGAAATTTATGTATACATATCTACAGACACTACATATCTGTGGTCACGGGGTAAAAGTTCTTAAGTCAATTTTTGGCAAAATTGGGTTTAAGTACTGAAACTTCTAGTTAAGTATTTATATTTTATTTTAGTGAAACGACCGAATTCAAATGTTGCCTCCCTAATGAAAAAAAAGCATCAAGAAATAGCGTTTAGCGTGGGAACAAACGGTGGCTCGAAAATCTAACCATTGTTTTCTCCAAAATAAGATTTTTGACTTAAGAACTTTTACCCCGTGACCACAGATATCTTCAATTGCTTGTATTAATAGGTTGAGACGTAATGTTCGTGGTATTACAGTACCTGTCGTATTTGTCTTCCACTCTGTCGTACATGAGAGTGGTGGCGTTCGGAAAGGGTGTTGTGGAAGGTTCATCTGGAGAACGCTTTCTCTTTTTAGAAGGATCATCATCTTTAGAAGGCTTTTTCTCGTCAGAAGATTCATCCTTTTTAGAAGGCTTTTTCTTTTTAGAAAGCTTTTTCTTTTTAGAAGCCTTTTTCTTTTTAGAAGCCTTTTTCTTTTTAGAAAGCTTTTTCTTTTTAGAAGGCTTTTTCTTTTTAGAAGGCTTGTTTAGAAGACCTTTTGAATCCTTTTTACGATATTTTGCAGTTGTATCTATAAAATCTTTTGCAGGAAGATTTCCATCAAGTTTTGCAGTAAATTTTCTATAAATTCTTGCGGGCGGTGGTGTAGTACTATCTGTTGTATTTGTTGAATTCGTACTGTCAGCGATAAACAAAAAAGGAATATAATGAATTGTTTTTCTCAGCCACAAAATTCAACTAGTGGTGCTACAGAATGGCACAGACTTTCCCGTATTAGTTTTCTATTTCCCTTGGTCTCGTCTAGCTATTCGGACTTGCCCATACTCTTTCCAACTGCCATCTATTGTCGCCTGAAGTAAATGTTTTTGACATTTTCTTAATTTTTCTGTTTCCTAATGGTAGAACGGAAACATTATTTTAACAATACTAAAGAACAGTAATACCCGACATAAACAGCCAAATTTGGAGCTATTTTTAGACAAATGGCGTTTAAGCGTATAATTTCGAAATTTGAAGCTCTTTTCCACAGAAAAGTTTTGAGTTTTCGAAAAACTTCATTAGAAGTAATTTGAAGCATTGTAACTTACATAAAATTGTGTTTACAAATTGCAGCAAATGTGCGTATTGACGTATTGACATTTTTCAAAAAATTACACAAAAAAACAAATGAACTCTACGTCATATTAAAGAGTGCAATTAGCACTATTCGAAAAAGATTGGAGCCATTTATGAGAAAATGGCGTTTAAAAGTTTCTGAAAACGCGGAATTGTGAGTTATTTTGCACAAAAAACTATTGAATTTTCGAGAAACTTCTACTCAAAATAATTACATTTTTGTAATATTTGAAAAAAGTTTTGAAAAAAGAAAATGTTGGAGCAATCGCGCATTTATGTCATATCGTAGGGTATATTTAGCACTATTCCTACCAAAGTTTTAAAGAAAAAAAGTGGAGCCGGTTTTTGAGAATATCTTGTGTTTGTTACTTTTTAAAATTGCACATATTGCTCGCACTATTGCGCGAATATTCTAACATTTTCAAAAAAATTTGCATGACGATAATGAAAGAACTCATTATAAAGAACAAATTTTATTCGAAGGAAACATTTCTATCCACAATTTTGTAGACGTAGGAAGACGCCGAAAACAATTCAAAGTTTTGCAATTTTCGAAAATTCAGAGGTAACCGTGAAAATCGGACCTACGCTCCCTTCATGAGTGTATTTTACTCTAACCTTACAAGAAATTTAAAGAAAAAATTTGGAGCTGTTTTTGAGAAAATTTTGAAAATGTGCGGGGCGCTCTGCCCCCAAATTTTAAAGAATGTTTTTCAAAATCTCAAAGCTTCGACAAGAGCCAGATAGACAGGGGTTTCTTCAATTTGGAAAAATTCTACGCAGGTTTAGAGTTAGGCGCTGGTAGTGCTCATGGACAGACGAAGAGACGGACCGGACGGATAGGCGGAATGACAAACAGACGTTTTGAAAAAAACACTTTTTCGGTATCAGAGGGCCGCAGAACCTGTAGTTACGTTGAAATCTCGACATTGATTTTCCGTAGCATTACATAACTTATAATGCTCCGTATATACGTATGTATACGGGAAAAACATCTTCATGCCTCATTTCATGAAGCTCCATGGGGTATGAGGCATGTCGGCTCTTGTTTTGTAAAACAATAACGAAAATATTACTTGCAATGTTCTCATTAAATTATTACAATGAGAGTTGAAAAACAGGTTTTTTACTTTCCCGAATACGTACGTATATACGAAGTATTACGTTGGCTGCGTACATACGTTGCCTAGCTGCCGAAGCGAACGTATGTAAGAGTCGCTGCAACAAAGAGCTTACATTTTCTAGTTAAAGTGATGAGACCCCGTTTAAAAAGTGTTTAATTGTGTTTTTACTGTGACCATCCACACTGCGTATTTTATATTCACTTTGTGACGTGAATATTGAAGATATGAGAAGATAAACTAGCCAGATGGCCGGCGAGGGCCCGTCGGCGGCGGACGAGATGTGGTAAGTAAAAGCCCATTCACAATGCAGACGTAAACATTAGCGTAACGCACAGACATAAACTTTAACATAACTGAAGCATTCACAATGGCCTACATAAGCGTAAGCAAAGATCGTCTATTTTCTATGGGCCATTCTGGTTACTATTGGTTGGATATATTTATATTACTATTTGGTTGGATATATCTATATTTTATATAAATATTGAAACTTTGTTTAAAATATGCATGTTTATATAAACATGTAAGTACTGCGGCACAACAGCTCTTTACGAGCCAAGGCCTACCAGCTGCGTTTCGGCCTTGCGACCATGGGTTGGGTTAGGTTAGGTATTTTAATTTCAATAAAAATTAAAACTAAATGGTACTACTATTAATATTATAACAAAACTAAACTACAAAAAGAATCGTAATCTACAAAACAACGCAGAAAACCGTCGAAAATCAACCAATTTGGAAAACAAGTCTTTTGTTCGATCTATCGACTTCGATCCTATTTCGATACTCAATTTTGAGTTAAACGTACTGTGATTGGTTCATTTCTTATTTCTGACATAAGCATAAGCACAGAAGCTTGAAGCTTGCAAGCTTTTAAGTTAACGTCTTACGTGTTATGCTTATGCGCAGGCATTGTGCGAGTCTGCTTATGGATGTAGTCCTAACTTCTATGTTAACGTCATGCTTATGTTTATGTTTGCATTGTGAATGGGCCTTAAAAGCGGTTGCGCCGCTCGGCGGGGCGGCGTGCGCGCGTGTGCGCGTGCCCCCGGTTGCTGGATATGTGCGCGTGTGTTCGTGCGGAAATGTGCGGAATTTCAACCATAGCAACGTGTAGGCTGCCGCAGCGTGGCCGAGGCTAGGGCCCCCCCGTCGCACCACGTACGTGATTGGCTGAACACTTTAGGACACAGGAATTAGTTTATTATTATACTAATATTATTTAATATACATGTAAATAATAGAGTCTAAGGGTGTTGCAATATAACGTGTGTCTAATTTAAAATAGGAGTAGTGTATACATAAAAATATAGATTATTAGATGCATCAGTGGCAACTTACGACGCAAACGAATAGGCAATGTATGCCTGTACAAAGTGTTCGATAAAGTGATAAAACAGGATGGATAAGAACGAATCCAGACAGCATTCCCAAAAACATGTTGGAGATATTCATGGGATTGATGGCCATATACCTAGCGATAATATGAATCTACAAGTAAAAAAGTTGAAATTCAAGCTAGTCGACAATCGCCATTGCTGCCATGTCGCCGACCGCCATATCATGTGCTTGACGTATCATTTAAATTAGAACATTGGAGTCGATTGCCCTGAAATAAAAGTGCATAGCTCGCAAGGACTAGAGTACACTTCCAGCAACAATTATGGTATCCCCCGGCAGAATCGGCCCTCAAATAGAGGTGATATTATGCGTAAATTCACGCTAGAGCAAGGCGCCATGATGGCGGGTCCACACGATGCGTCTTTCCTGTGCGTCACAGGAATAAAATGGCATGCGCAAAGTTGAAAGACGAACGTTCAACACAGCGCACGTGCGCTACCTTGTCCACATGGTGCAACACTGTGCGGTACTTGTTCTATTCTGTACAATGGATCCAGCTATTTGCACGGCAATTTCGGCAGCTTATTTTATAATCAGTCGAAAGAAGAGGAGAGAAAAACTTCCTTTTCTCTATAATCTTGAATGAACTGAAGAGTGAGTTCTTGGTTTTCAAGAGACATTCTGAAAATGCATAACCTTAAATCAAAGCTATTGCATTTAGTTGTTTCAGTTATATAACTTATTACGTAAATTTCGAAAATTGGCATTACCGTAAAAATAAAATAAGAATTAGGGAGAATTAAATATTCTTCTCTTGCCACTTCAACACACCGAATAGAAATAATCACGTTTATTTTTACTAGTTTCCATTATTTATCTTCATAAATGTGTGTATTGAAAATTGATATTACCGTAAATATATAATAAAGGAATAATCTGTAACAAATTCGCAATAAAACACAGACGGACGGTACAAAATAACTCAGAAGACTACCAAAGAACTCTTCCAGCTCGGTATGCCGCATGACTTCGCTATGAAATACATGTTCTTTGGAGGAAACGCACGAGAAAGACGAACGAGATTCCCGTCAGCTCTGGGAAGCTTGCGCTATTGCATGCGTCCATCGTTTTGACGAAAGGACGCATGCCCCAAACGCATGCGCTACGTGTTCTAGACGCATGCGTTGGACGCATGCGCAAAATTGAACGAAAAGACGCATCGTGTGGACACGCCTTTAGGACAATACAATGGCGTTACCTAAGAAAGACGCCATCTTGGCACACATAAGAAGTTGCGCAGACCTCCACCCTAAGCGCTGTCATCGGGCGAGCGTGAGCGTAAGTTCCCCTCATCCACGACCTATAGTGGCAATGATTGCCAATATAGTGGCCATAGATTGGCAATGTCTATGCTGGACGCTAGGGTAGCACTGAAGCCAGCAAATAGATCATTGCGCCATCTATCACCCCATTCTGACGCGTTGTACATAAGTGCAAGACAGTTGTGTTGTATTCTCGTACTTTTTTTAGAGTTACGAGTAATAATTGCAACAAAATGATCCACTGTCTGATATATGTTTAGTTTTGATCATTTCAAGATTTCCTTTCGTGAATGGCACTTGAAATGGTTTACTGTATTTCTACGCATTGCACTTCCATAACCTGAATTGCGTCCTCTGTAATACGTGACTTACTACACATTTGTGAGCGGTGCAGAAAACAACTGGAGCTACCTTATTTAATTCAATCATTAAATAATTGAATGATCAAAATTAGATGTGGTATCTAAGAGTTGCCGATAGGATGCGAAGTCAGTAAGGCGAATTCATTAGGAGCAAATTTAATAAATAACTTACTTTGACGAATTCACTTTTCTCATCTCCGTACGTTGGATGAAAATATACAGCATTTATAATCATGGCTGCTTGTCACATGATTAAACTAGATCGTTATTTTATAAGTGCTAAAACATAATTTACAGGAATTATTAGGTAAGGTAATAAATGATTATTTATTGATGTTTTATCTTTGTTAAATAATGATTGTGGTAGGCAAACAAATTAAGTTCAAACAAAAAATATTCTTAAAGTAATATAAAACAATGTTTCCAATGCTATTAATCCCCTTGTAAGTGAAGTCAAGAGTAGCGCGCGCCGCCATTTTACCTTCTCCCGCTTAGCTTCACTTGTACGGGCATCATTGCCAATCTCGTTCTTAATAGCTGTGTCCCCGGCGCCCGGCACGCCACCCATTCAAACAGATCCCACGTAGGAATACATGGGAACGTGCCAACCACCAGTGACCAGAAGGTAACTGGTTCGCGCCACTCCCGATCCGAGGCTGCACACGCACAAACCTCACCACTGCCAGCTTATGCACTCCCCGCACAATGCGGAGCAGTGCAATGTGGAACATACACTGTGTGATCAAAAGTATCCGGACACAGAGGCGGTGATGTTATGATGTGGTCCTGTTTTTCATGGAGGGGGCTTGCGTTCCTTGTTGGCATTATCACGGCACAGGCCAACGTTGATGTTTTAAATACCTTCTTGCTTCCCATTGTTGAAGAGAAATTCGGGGATGGTGATTGCATCTTTCAGCACGATCGAGCACCTATTCATACCGCATGGCCTGTGGCGGAGTGGTTACACGACAATAACATCCCTGTAATGGACTGGCCTGCACAGAGACTTGACTTGAATCCTATCAAACACCTTTGGTATGTTTTCGAACGCCGACTTCGTGCCAGGCCTCACCGACTACATCGATACCTCTCCTCAGTGCAGCACTCCGTGAAGAATGGGCTGCCAAATCCCAGAAACCTTCCAGCTCCTGATATGCCTGCGAGAGTTGAGGTTGTCATTAAGGCTAAGGGTGGGCCAATACCCTATTAGATTCCAGCATGACCGCGGAGGTCGCCAGGAAATGGGAAGTCATTTTCAGCAACGTGTCCGAATATTTTGATCACTTAGTGTATTTCCCAAATGCCAACACGTTAGCCTCCACAGGCGCCTCCACCTCCCTCGAAAGCAACGACGCCCAATGTAGGACCCGCATAGGCACAGAGCCAACACCTCGTGTCAGAGGAAGGCGCCAGTACGAAGGTGTCACCCTGATAAATCTTTGGACGCTCAAGAAGTTGGGAAAACTAACTAGTAAGAGAAAGTCTGTTCCAGTCTATGGTTCCGCTACTTTCTTATTTCCAAGATAATATTTGATTAATATGTGTTGAGCACATTACGGTGACTTACTAATTTAACACACACATTTCTTTCTCCAATTCACAAGATGATTTTCACTGTTTCTACGCTAAGGTCATTGCGCAGTATAAAATCATTTTTGAGATTCTCGAGTTCTTAATATGTTTTTCTTAATGCGTTTGGACTGTAATACCCTATTATTCAGAAGTTAAACTACCTTTTGCAGTGGCACTCACACGCAATCTATATTATAATACGGTCCCTAAAGAAAGAATTTACAGACATGACGAATTGCACTTGATCTTAAAAAACCAAAACAAAAAAATTACTTGGGGGGGGGGGGAAAAAAAAAAAGGGTTTTTTTTTGTTTTAAAAAAACGAGACATACAAAATATTTCATTGATGAAATTGCAACCCGCAACACACGTCTTATAAAATCGTTAAAATAACTGCTAAAAAAGAAGCATTATAGGTTCTTGAAACTAACAATTTTATTATTTTTATTCTATTTTCACTGGTTTGGCGCTTCACGTATGTACTTCCATGTTCAGAGACGTGCAGAATATGCAAAACGGAAGTGAAAAGAAACTTAAATATTTCCTATTCGAAGGAATCAAATTGACGCGAGTACCTCTAAGCCGGTAATAATGTAAGAAAGTATTCCAAAGAATATGGTTATGCATGGGCTGATCCTGTATTTTTCGCATGACAATTGTAAATAGCTTTTCTCGAGGGTTATAAAAAGCCTTATTTGTTATATTTCTTGTGTCTACAAGGAAAGCGAAAAAATAACTGGTCAAGGAAGTTTTATAATTTACTGCAAAATGTTGTTAAAGGGAGTGTGGAAATATTCCAAGCACATATCTGAATACTGAATCACTTTTATTCAAAATTTGTTTCAAAAGTCAATTCCATTCTTTTCACTTCTCGCCCTACGAATACTTCGTTACGAAGAGAAAGTATGTAATCGTGCGGCGGAAAACGGGGAATTTTCGCAGAAAAATCTCTTATATCAAGGGGTCTGGTGACAGGAAAAGGGGATAAAAACCTGTTACTAAATTTAAAAAAAAATCCTCTATCTCGTGGTGTAGTCAAAATCCATGATCTTGTTGCTTATTCATACTTCAAAATCGGAAAAAATTGACGGCAAAACGTCCGTCTGGTCCGTATTGTGGTCAACGCTTAGCGCCTAAACCGTTCGGCCTATTTTCTCAAAAGTGAATTTCCGATGATTTGTATTCGGTCTCAAGGCCTCTTGAATTTGAAACCGATATCTTAGTATTGAGGATTAACTTTACATTAAGGCCATTTTGAGATTTTATAAAATTAAAAAAACAAATGGCATCCTCCAAATTGTTGATTATATTTTGTTGTGATAGTTGCGGAAAAGAACGTGAAGGTAATGACGTAGGTATCATTTTCGTTGATAGGCCCAAGTTTCGAAATTTCAAAAAACTGTTAAAAAAACGGCAAAAATGAAGATAAGAGATTTTCGCCTTCGCAAAGTTCGGTTTTGCACAAAATTAGCACTTCAATAAGGTCATGTACCATTTTTTGGAAAAAAAACGAATAAGTTTTTTGCGTTAAATGCGAATTAAATCTTACCGAAAAAAATTCTCAAAAAACTGTTCCAAATTTTTTCTTCAAATTTCTCGCACGTGTGTAATAAGGGAAGTAAAAATATATAAATACACTAGGAGCGTGCTATAGAATGGCACAACTTTCACTCGAGAGAATAGTTATTGCCCAAATGCCGACATCGGATAAATTATGTGGAGAAGCCGTGCACCGCTGCCTTCTTGGTCATGTTTTTTGAAAGACATGTTTTTCGCATGTGACAATTACCGGCTTCGCTGAATGATAGAACTAATACAAGTACGTTTTGAGCTGAAATATAAGCAGTTGTTCCGCAAGGCGGTTCGTAGCGCGGTTGGTTCATGCACCTTCGGATTGAGCTCTTCAAGAAGGAAGGTACCGAGTAGATCCCCGAGGGGAATTTATTTGATGAATGTGATGTGCAGGAAAAAAAAAAGAATAAGAGTGTAGGGTACTTTATGAAAATCATTGAAGTACTCTACTCACGAATAGATTCAATATAGATAAATAGACAGGACTTATCTGTCGTTTTCCCTAACTGCGTTTGTGTAAACAATTTTTCAACTTGTTTATTCGATTTTGAAAGCGTTATGTATGTCAAACAACCGTTGTCTAGTATATATCTGTATGAACCAATTTAAGTAAAATTATGAGCATTTTCACGCTAACTGGGTAATACAATATAACCAGGAAAGGCATGCGATAAAACTTACAATCCCTAACGCGTTTAGAAATTTATTATACTTTCTAGCCTTACGAATACTTCGATGCGGTTTCATCGATGACTTTCTTGGTCATGTTGAAAGACATGTTTTTCGCATGTTGAAAAATTCCCGGCTCCTAATGATTAAAATCCATAGAATTAAGTTTGACTTGTGCTTGTTTATGCACCATTCGTGGAATAAAAACAATACGGACCGTATAGAAAGGCGAGAAGTTTGTGAGTTGGAGCACCACTAGTTTTTATTTTTATTTGAGATTCTAGAAAGTTCCTTCCAAGTTATCTTTTTAAAGATTTAAAACAAATAAACGCGTTCGTTAACATACTTCCCTCTTAATATGGAAATCGGAAGGATTAGGGGACACGGTGGATTTAACATGCGAGAGTTTCACACGGGTATGCATTAGTCTACCTATATTTTCAGCCCTTGTTGTTCTGGCTCTCTGTTGTGATGACACACTTAAAAGGCAAGCTTTCTTCATCTTATGTTTACGCTTTTTTCTGTACGCACCGTGTTTGCGCAGGATGTCGAGGTTTATTTGCAAAATCATTAATTCAAAATCGCTCTCGCAGCAACAACTACCAATTACCCTTAATAGTTGCTTTGATACCGATGCATGTAGTGAAAAAACATCATTATAACGATTGCCTTGGTCTACAAAGTGCTGTGTACCTATGTGGATAGGATGTGTGGTGTACAGTGACGAAGTGAAGATGCGTTTTGATTAGGTTTGGCGTGAGGTTTTACCTGTACCCGTGTTTTCGTTATCAGCAGTCATTCGATTGAAAATTTTATAGTCAGCATGTTTAGTCACCTAGACATCGCAAGAGTAAAAAGATTTTTTTAACTATTTTATGTCTATCACAAAAAGCGAAAGTCTACCTGTCAAAGAATATGAATAATTACTGTGAATGTTGTTTTTTTAAGTAAGGGTGGTGAATTGTTCCAAGAAATTCGCTCGACTATACTGAATAACCTTTATTGTAAATTCTTTTAAACATCAATGCATGTTTTTTTATTTTTTATTTGATATTGTGTTAGGTATTGAAGTTACCTTATACATTTTAAAAAAATAAACACGTTTTCGTAACCAACTTACCCTCTTAGAATGGAAATAGGAGGTAAAAAGACGTGTGGGGGTTTACCATGCGAGAAGTCTCGCAGGGTACGTGTCCTTAGTACTAATGATATTGAATTTACAAATCTGAGAGCTGAGTTGAATACAGTAGGCGGATGTTTGTGGTCAATAATTTTTAAATAAATAATTGGTTTTCGCTATAATTTTATTGTCTCATTAGTCAGTATAATTATTGTGCTTCATTTTAAGGCTCTGTCGTTTTGCAAAGACTATTTTCCCGCGTATATATTTAGATAGGCTGGTAATAACTCAAAATTGATGTACTAAGAGTAATTTCAGTACATATTAAAGAGAATAATTATTTTTGTAAATTATCTATTATTTAAAAGCACTGTATACAGAGTTTTTATTAAGCAGCAAGCAGAGTCGCAATTATTTACACCGACATTAAAAATTCACAAATCTATTTCCAAATGATGGGTACATTCCAAACCTAACTGATGAATTGCCCCTACTTACGAAAAACCTAAATAAGCTACGGAGTCAACTCACCTTTTGTTTAACTCACCTTTTGCAGTAGCCGAGACCGCATTTCACGGCAAGCAAGATAATTACTGCCACTAGCATCACGAGGGCTACCGCAAGGTATAAGCCCCAGTGCCTGACGTCTAGTAAACCAACGGATGCCCACACCACGATAGTCAACGCTCCCAAGAGCAGAAGGATAAGGGCCATCAAGATTTCTGGTAGGGCGCAGAATGCCGCCAGTGTTGCCCACATCAATCTATTCAGAATGCAGAATGCATCGCAAGTAAATTTAACGTAGTTCGTAAACTTTGGTACTAATTCGACGTGTAGTGGAAACTGTAATGTAAGATAAATAAGAACCTTTAGTGCATTTCAAATGGAAATGTTTCATTCCTGTTTTCCTAAAAGCTAGAAAGTAAAAAAATGCTCCCAAGACCTGTTCAGAATGAAAACGAAAAACTTTACAAATTTAGAATAATTTTACAGTTTTTGATAATTTGAATATTGTAAGCCGAGCAATTGATGGGTTGAAATTTAAGCGAAATTGAAAATAGAAATTTTGATTTTTCAGGTTGTTTTTCGTAAAAAAGTAATAAAGTGTCGAATATCAATCAATAAATATTAAACAGAAAATTTGAAATACGTGTTGCGATCGTTTTAAGGCTCATGTCTATACATTACTGATGTTTCCACTCTTTTTGATGATTTGCATTGCATAGATACTGAAATTCATTTAAATACTAAAAGGCGGAAATAAGTAAATAAAATATTATTAGGTTAAAATTGAAGACTTCGTATCGGAATACATACCCGAAAAAGAGGGTGAACATAAACAATGCAAAGTATTGAATTGGTTGGATTGCGGCGGATATTATCGAAGATGAACAGTAAGAAAGTACACGAAGAGAAACAATCCCAGGAACACGTAGAACAGAGTTCCATTGTTATAGGTGGTAATTTGTAATTTCCGGAACGAAATAGAATACCGCGGTTAAGAACGAAGCAATCAGGAAAATTACTGCTACTATTATAAAAACTCCTCGCACGTATTGGTTGCGGTTCTTCTCTACCTGGAAACAGAAAAATAAGAATGCACAAAATAATAATAATAATAATAATAATAATAATAATAATAATAATAATAATAATCTTATCCCCTGGGGTTGATAAGATCCAGATTTATTGGATTAAGAAATTAACAGCACTATATTCTCATCTAGGCAAAGGCTGTTAATAATATTTTAGAAAACCCTAAGGAACTCCCCGAATGGCTCACTCGCGGTATCACGTATTTGCTACCCAAAGGAGGAGACTGCTCTTTGGCGAAGAACTACAGGCCAATTACTTGCCTACCAGTAATGTACAAACTTATAACTGCAGCCATAGCTGACAAAATGTATAGGCAACCTAGAGAAGAACCATCTGTTGCCAGTTGAACAGAAAGGATGTCGTAAAGGTTCCTATGGCTGTAAGGAAATCTTGCTTCTGAATAAAATAATTTTGAATGATGTAAAGAAACGAAAACGTAATTTAAGCATGACTCGGATTGACTACCAGAAGGCCTTTGACAGTGTACCACACGATTGGATTTTGAAGACCCTGGAGATCTATCGATTTCATCCTAGACTTGTTGAGTTTTGCAAGGCTAGTATGAAGTCGTGGAGCACCAGGTTACTAATCCACAGCGTAAAGGGAGTAATAGAAACAAGAAGTATTCAGATTAACAGGGGAATTTTCAAGGAGATTCACTATCCCCATCTGCTGCTTTGCATTAAGTTTGATTCCTCTATCTAGACAGCTGTCGCACACTGACTTTGGTTACAAGCTCCATGGTGATGAAAGGTCTGTATCACATTTATTTTACATGGATGATCTTAAAGTGTTTGCTAAGAATGAAGCGATTCTCGTCCGAAATGCTGTCTGTCATCAATGATTTTAGCAATGATATATGCATGAAGTTTGGTCTTGACAAGTGTGCAAAAGCCAACTTAAAAAGAGGCAAAATGACCACGTCAGAGAACATTGAAGTTGATAGACACACTGTGATTCAAGACCTTCAGCCAGGTAAAACTTACAAATATCTGGGCATTGAAGAATGTGAGACCATCTCGAACGACACAATGAAAGAGCGAATTCGCAGGGAGTATTATAGACGAGTGAGACTTGTCCTGCAGTCCGCTCTGAACTCAAGGAATAAAATATCAGCAATAGGTAGTTTGGCGGTGCCTGTAGCCGAATACAGTTTCGGACTAGTAGACTGGACTGAGCAGGAAATTCGCATCATGGTTCGAAAAACCAGAAAACTGCTTACAATGCATCACGTTGCCCACCCCCAAGCTGATGTACATAGACTTTATGTGTCACGTAAGGAAGGAGGAAGAGGCCTCAGACAAATTGAAGCCTCCTGGCACAATGCATAACCGGGATGGGAAAGTATGTAGTCAGCCATCAAGATGACCCACTAATGAGGCAGGTCATGAAATCTGACCGAAGAATGGGAAGCAGAGGCATTGTAAGTGTAGCAACAAGCATTGCAAACAAGACTATGCAAGACTCCCAGATTGAGAGACACTGAACTTCTGATGCTACTTAACATGAAATGTGAGACACAAATAATGTTAAAGAAATCGTGGAGAGACAAACCACTCCATGGACAATATTTGAAACGAATGGACAAGGTGCAGATCAATAAAGATTAATCATTTATGTGGCTTAAAGGGGAAGAATGGAGCCAGAATCGGAAGCACTTGTAATAGTTGCCCAAGATCAGGCCTTGAGAACACGACATTATGATAAAGCGGTTCTCAAAATTTCCCAAGATGATAAATGCCGCATTTGTTAGGAACACGTAGAAACCGTCGATCATATTGTCTCAGCTTGTCCAATCCTAGCAAAGACCGAATACTTGAAAAGACCGACAGGGTGTGTAGCTAACCTCCACTGGCAGATCTGTACCGCCCTCGAAGTTCCGAACACATGCCCCAAGTGGTACGGACTCTCACCGAAACCGGTGACGTCTGTTGGATTGTGTACGATATTGTACGACCAACCAATTCAAACTGATCGCACGATAGCGGCAAACAAACCGGATATAGTCATCCGGGATTTGGAGAACAAATCGTGTTTACTTGTCGATGTTGCTGTACCTTGCGATCAAAACGTCGTTACCAAGGAGGCAGAGAAACGTCGTAAATACAAGAGTTTGGAAATCGAGATCAGCCAAATGTGGGGTGTAAAAGCACACGTCGTCCCGATAGTTATCGGAGCTCTGGGATTTGTTCCGCAAAATTTATGTAAGAACTTGTCTAAACTCCCAGGTAATTCAAGAGACTGGGAAGTGCAAGAAATCGCTTTATTTGGAACAGCCCATATTTTGCGCAAAGTATTGTAGAGGCACCGACAGTCTCTAGATCTACTCCTTAGGTAGCTGGTTGCAACTTGGAGTAGATTTTATATTCAGCCGATAGATAACATCTTTAGTCGTGATTTAGAGGAATAATAAGAATAATAATAATAAAAAAACAAACAACACTTACTTAGAGGTTTTGCATCGCTATTAGGAAATTATGGAGTACCCGGATCAAAATTCTGTATTTTAAGAAACGCTCAAACATTATTTTCTTAAAAACGACTTCACATTTTTTCTTCAAACTTTTCCAACGGAGTGTTCTAATTGTACTGTTTAATACGACATAAAGTTCATTTTGGTGTACCCTTTTGTTTTTTCAAAAATTACACAAATGTATTTTTTTAAATATCTCTCACGTCGTTAATATGCACACTTCCAGCGATTTATAAAAATCTGTTGCATTTATTGAATGTGTTTCAAATTATTTCAAATAAAGTTTGTCGAAAACACAAAATATTCCTCTGAAAAAGACCTTCGAATTTTGCAACTACACTAACGCTTCAGCGCCATTTTCTTAGAAGTGACTCCAAAGGTTTCAACAAAAGTTTTTTTACAGAACTGGGTTTTACTCTTCTTTACTATTCGTAAAGTAATATTTCGGTTCTAGAATTGGGAAACCGAGAAAACGTGATATTTTTGAAAAAATGCTCTTTGGGGGGCGATAGATGTTAGCTGGCAAGAGGATGAGGCAGAATGAAAATTTAGCCCAGACCAAAGAAATTATAACACTAACTAGTAAGCGAAAGTATGTGCCATTTTGTATCATCACTAGTTTCTAAGCACAAAACAGTTATTCTTTTCAGTCAAATTAGTACTGTGTAAAACATTACAAAGTGTGAGCAAGAGGTCGTGAAATATATGCGAAATATCTTGCGCACATGGTGTGTTAAAAAATAATGTATGCAACAAGTGCGTGAAGTGATTTTGCGGAGTAGTTACCTAACTTTCTATTGTACATTAATCTGAATTTAAGAAATGTAAAATAAAAGGAGTTAGGTATTATATTAGCCTCCAAACTTTGTAAATAATACAGTATGTTATATAAAATGAAAGTATTCAAACATTTTATTTAACTTCGAATTCCAAAGTTGCAAAGTTCGATATCTCCGATAATGGTTAAAATACATAAATATTAGTGTACATACGTCGAATTGTCTTTCGTCCTCCATGGCTTATTATTAAAATTTTCGCTTCTTTCTTCGATTTTCTCGTTGTAGAACAGGTTGAAACTGAGAAAAAGAAAACAGATTTAGATATATTGCCCAATACTTCTAAATAACTTTCATGATGAACGATGAAATATAGTTTATGTATCTGTCAATGTTTGCTATAATTTCTCATCTTCGTAAAAGGAATTAACTTAATAAATATACAATTTATTTGCTATTTTCTGTGTTGATATTTTTAGAGCGTAATTTCATATCGTTATAAGTGTAATTTTATTCCTTATCCTTCATAAACCACTGGTTTTTACTTTCTCGCCTTACGAATACTTTGTAAGAAGAGAAAGTTATGTAATCGTGTTTTTCTTTGTTGTCGATTATTCTAAGAATGTAACGACACTTTACCTTTAAAAAATGCGGCCAAATAAAGTAACATTTTCGAAATAATTTGTAAGTCCCTTTTCATTTTTATCACATCTGATCTAATAGACAAAACATTTGTTTCCGGAGAAACATTCTTTTAATAAAAGTATAGCTAACAATCGTTACCAACAGGTAAAACACAGTTCATTTTAAAACGCAGTGGATTGGATCTAGTGTACAGATTCCGTGCCTGGAAATAAATGAAACTAGTGATGTCACAGCATGGCACAGACTTTCTCGTATTAGTTTTCTATTTCCTTTGATTCGGGCGAGCTATTCGGACTGACACATACTTTTGCCAACTGTCATCTATCGCCGCTCAAAGTACATTTTTTTGAAATTTTCTTAATTTTTCGGTTTCCTAATAGTAGAACCAAAATATTACTTGAAGAATATTAAAGAAGAATACAACCGTGTCCTAGATGGCAATTTTCATTGAAAAATTTGGAGCCATTTTAATAAAACGGCGTTTAAGCATTACTGCAAATGCTAATTTGAAGCTTTTTTCACAGAAAAGTTTTGAGATTTCGGAAACTTCATTAGAAATCATTTAACGCAGTTTCACTCACAAATAGATATGTTTACAACTGTGTTTATAAATCTCTGGAAATGTGCGTATTAAAGGCGTGAGAGTTATTTGAAAGTAGTGGGTTATTTGCCAATGCTACGCAATATTAAGCTACATAAACGAGCAATAGTGTTTTCAAATGTCTTCTCCGCTCCAGGACCCGAACTCAGATCATCAGGGTTACCTAGACGGCACTCATACCACTAGGCCACACAAACACCGTATGGATCGAACTCGGGCAGAGACATATGAAGGTAAATATCCGGTTCATGTAAAAACCCTCAACAATCAAAATATTTGCTAGCAACTCCCAAATCCTCCAGTCCATTCAGATCGATGAGAGAAGATCAATTTGGGAGAAAATCGGATGAACGGTTTAGGCGCTACAATTTTCCACAAACGGACTGACATCTGAGTGGGACATGGGATTTACACTTTTAAGACAGTAATAAGTATGGTGTTTTCAGTTTTAGCATTTTGCAGCCAAAAAATGAATTACAAAACTAACAAGAGAGAATTTTGAAAAATAACAAGTGCGAGAATGTTTGTGTCACTCTATAGCACCATTAGTTTATATTATTATTTATTTACTTACCGTTTGCTATTACATAAGAGGTGAAACTTTAATGAAAATATTTCAGGTTGATTTTGAGAAAATAATATTTTTAGAAATTGCATCAATTTCAGACATTAATTAAGCGAAATCGGCTCATTTTTTCCCAAACAAATTTTCCATGACCTTTTTTAAAAAGCTGATTTTTACAACAGACTTTCTTTAAAGTGAAAATTGCTATCTCCAATTTTGTGGTTTTGAAATGTTCAGTATTTTTTTGAATTTTCGAAAATAATCTCATTTGAGATTGGCTGACACACACTACGCAGTAGCAACCCTTGCGTCCAATCATAGACGGCGGTCCTCAGAAACTGGATGGAAAATTTTCAATTGCTCTCTCTTTCTAATTTGTTTATGGAGTGCACGTGCACTTTCGAGCGGCTGGGAAGCGGGCGGGGTGGTGATAATTTGTTTTAAGCGATCGCAAACACGACACCCTGGGTGGATCCCCGGCTGTCCGTAACTAAATTAGGGGGGATGACAAGCGGGAATTAAGTTCTTGACATCAAAATTCCAGTTTTTAAAAAGGATAATTTATTCTCGAAGAAGAGTACACCAAATTTCTAGAATCATGACGACGAACATGAACAACGTTCTGAAGAACAATGCTGGAGAGAGGTCCACAGTTTTCGTATATATAGTTTTGACCTGTTTACATGTTATTGGAAATATATGAAAGTAACACAGATTTCTCTGGGAATCTATAAATGCACACTTGTTTGTCGTGCATAGGAATGCCTTTAGGTCAGGGATGCAATTCCTCCTCCCTTAAGATGGAGCTGTCCTGAGATCCATTACATGTGATGTTCTTATTACATTGAATATATTTCTTTGTACATTGTTTGTATAGGTAATACAGTATAATACATATAAACTTACAAAGCATAATAATGCTTAAAATAATCGTGAGAGTTATATGTGTTGTTGCATGGATGAGGCAACGTTTCGTCCTCAATTTCAAGTAATTTTTGTTGTATATTATTTACATTGGTTTGATTAAATTCTAATAAATACAATTTTTGTTTATTTTTACATGTAGTTGAACCACTTCTGGTAACTTAATTCTAAATGTATTATTTCTATTTGTATAGTATATATTATTGATATACAGGTTACAATAATTTCTTATAATACCAGTTTTTTTAATTAAGAATTCTTGAGACTTAGGTTCACACACTTGTTTAAACCATGTATTACGTTATGTGAAATAACAATTACCTCGTCATATAGTTGTAAAGGGTTAGCTCTAGTCAATTTTACATTTATTGTTTCGCAAGTTGATAAATCTCTTAAGTTACATTGAAAATTCTGGTAACCAGTTGGTTAATAACATATATCATGACAGTTTTCATTAGTCCATTACCTATCTCCATACTCATTTTCCAGCAAAGTAATTTGCAGGTAACTTCAAGGTCATATTATGTATGTTTGATATCTGTACAATACGTTTAGGTTTGATATACAGTAGGGTCTTAAAATTGGAACATTCAAAATAAAGGTTACAGTGTCTGACGTTTCTACTCCATTCATTTTACACTTTTGTAAGAATTCATAGATATGGTTATATTTGTTGAATAACCAATTGTGATGAGTACAAATTTTGTAATTGTTTTAATAAAGTGGATAATTTGAGTTCTAGATGTGTCGTCACAAAAATGGCTACCAGCAACAGGGATGAAATATTTGTGGCATTGGTAGTATGAAGCGCTGAACTGAAAATTAATTGAATGTCAAAGAATGTCTCATCTTGTAGATTGTGATGTGAAAAAACGTTTCTTTGAAGCCGTTGCCTCAAATTTTAGTTTGACACCCTAGATCGCTTTGTTTAGAAATTATTTCACGATATAGACTAGAAAAGATTGACGTGTGTTGCGGGTTGCATTTGAGTGAATATTTTGATGCTTTATTTTAAAACAAATCCTTCATATTTTTAAAGCCAAAGTGCAATAGTCACGTCTCCGTTAAATTCTCTTTCTTTAGAGGGCCTCATTTATAAATATTTGTTACGTGTGGGAGCCGTATATATATATATATATATATATATATATATATATATATATATATATATATATATATTATATGTGGGAGCCGTATATATTATATATATATATATATATATATATATATATATATATATATTAGCTGGTACCCGGCGCGTTGCTGCCGCAGAAGAATTGAGGAAATATTTCTCTCCCCCCTCTTTTGCCTCCTTTCCATCTCTCTTTTTTCTCCTCTCTCCCTCCCCTCTGTCTTTTTTACACCTCTCTCATTTTCCCGACTCTCTCTCTTTTCCATTTGTGTTTCTTTTTCCCCTCAGTATTTCTTTTTCCCTTGTGTCTCTTTTCCCCCTGTGACTCTTTTCTCCCCATGTCTCTCTTTTCTCCCTGTGTCTCTTTTCTCCCCATGACTCTCTTTTCTCCCTCTGTCTCTTTTCTCCCTGTATCTCTTTTTTCCCTGTGTCTCTTCTTCCCCTCTGTGTCTCTCTTCCCCACTCTCTGACCCTTTTCCCGCTCTCTCACTTCCCTCTCTCTCCATTTCTTTCTCTTATTCCCTGTCTCTCTATTTCCCTCTCTCTATTACCCCTCTCTATATTTTCCTTCTCTTCATTATTTTCCCTTCCTTTGTCTATTTCGTTCTCTCTATTTTCCCTATCTATTTTTTCCTCTCTTTCCCTATTTTTGCCTTTCTATCCCTCTATTTCCTTCTCTATTTCTCTCTCTTTCCCCCCTCTCTTTTCCCTGCATCTTTGTCCCTGTCTCTTTTTCACTTTCCAGTCATCAATTTACGCCGCCTGCTCCTTGTGTGCTCCTCGACTCGCCCCACAGCACACGGCAATGCCCAGCAACAATGAAGCTCACGTGCATTGGGAATTGCATTTACTGAAACGCCATCATGTGCTCTAGCGCTTTCTAGTGGTGTTACAATAACTGTACTATGCCTATGTTCTTCCCGCAAGTGCAAGGAATGATGTTGACACATTTTTATCGCAATTGGATGCCTGCTACGGCAACGCATTAAGCACGAACGAACAAACATTAATTTTATATATTATATTAATTTTCTGTATAATATTTTTTCTAGCTGAAGAACCCCGCACTGCCGGGGTATTTATCATAATTTTGTATTAAACAGAAAGAGAAATTCCATACATTCCCGCCCTATAGCAGAGCCTACTCCTGTCTATTCTAACGTATATTCCCTCCACGCTATCACGCCTCTCTGCCTTGCTCCAATTTGGAAAAAACCTTCTACACACTACAGCACTTCTCACTAAAAAAATATTTAAATTTTAGTCCTATTGGGGTTCCGGCCCCCAAACTCCTTTCTCTTTATAACTGAAAATAATAAACAAATCTAAGTAAAAAATTAAATGCATGTACTTACGTAAATTCTGTTTGTGAAATTTCATGTATTGTACCAAAACTTTCAATCAATTGCTACATTATAAATCTTACTCATTTTCATTTTTTTTCTTATCGCCTATTTATATAGAAAAGCGTGAAATTGATCTTGCCGCATCAATCGGCGTTTAGAAATAATTAAAGTAATTTTAATTGGATTCTAGTAGGATCCTTGATAAATTGTGGCCGACCAAAAGGAGCCATTAACCACTTATGCGATTATAATATCTCCAAAAATCCGAGGTCACAGTGGATCCCGGGTTGACAACACTTTTTCTCTTATTTAAAATAGCAACCTTCAAAACCAGCGTTGTCACACATTACATTCCTCCAAATACCCATTTACCATACTGTTTTACTTTAATTGTAATGCCTTTTTACTAAAAATGGTATATTGCCGAACTGTCATCAATTTAATCGTTCCTTCAACCCAAAGGTACTCTCTATTATCCCACTCTCTACTATATTAAAACACTTCTCGGAAGCATGCATCCCTCCGTCAGTTTCAGAATAATACGTAAATCGCACTGTCGCTTGCCTAACCTGCAAATACGTAATAATTATGCTTAATTTACTACAACTAAACATATACATTTTTACGGCAATGTGAACCACATTCATCAGAAAATGATATCTTCCGAACATTTAGTGCCTTGTACACTTAATGCACTCACGGCTACACGCAATTAAAATCAATATTAGAGTTACTTTTCTATTACTATTACCATTATACTAAAACAAATATTTAGGGTTAGACAACCGACTATGAAAAATAAACAAACAGTCCTCTAAATACACAATTCTTAACATTGATGAAATCAGTAATAAATTTCAGACGTCGTCTTCTGGTGGCGCGCAGCAAAACTATTGACACTGATGCACTCTCGAATCTATGATGTAACGCTAGGCTAAAAATGTCCAGAAAAGTAATTATTTTGTAAATATATTATGGTTTATGGTTACAGAACATAACCTATAGTACTCCAGACAGTTAAAGGAAGCTATCACAAAAGTTTCGTCGGTATTCGTTCAGTAGATTAAGAGATTATTGCGCTGTAAGTCAAGGCAGTTCTGTCTTTATTTATCACTGGCCGACATTTTTAAACTTTTGAAAAGTTACAGAAACAAAACTCACTGATTCTGACCAATTTTGGGGCGCTGAATACGAATATTATAGCCGTTTTACTGGATTAGCTCGTATTTTTGTGTAACGCGTAGTTGCCAAATTTACCATCGTAGGCATAATGAGCTATCTTGAAAGTACCGGAGAGTGAGTTTTTTTGACTGCAAAAAGGGAATCAATTTCGTTTTGGCACTAGTGTCAAAGACAATCAATTTTTAAAATTCTATAAATTAATTTATTAAATCTAAACAATTAAAAAACTATATATTCAGTTAGTTTACTTGCACTATACTTTAGCATTTACTTACTCAATAGTTCATAAGGTATAATGTTCACAGACGTATACAGACCACTTAGTTTCGGAAAACACTAAGATACTTAAATCCTTCAGCTTCTTTGTCTATTCCTTTAAGAAATTCATGAGGTCCAACTTAATGTGCGGAGTTGGAAATAGTACCTTGCCTGGATCGATCAGAGGCTTATACTTGGACATTGTTGGTACCGGGCTTAAATGACTCTGGGGTCCATTCCTTTTGTGAGAAATTTTTCCTGTAGCTCTTGAGTTACCAAAGACACAAAAACAAAAGTGCTTTGTAAATCCACCTTCCAGACATTGGTCTGGGTCCAGACATTGGACATTATAATATTGCAAATACTTTTACATGTCCACAAATTTGCCAACCATGATCTTTGTATTTGATACGCTCTAAAATGAGTGCGAGATCCTCGTAAGTATCATTCATTGGGACAGAGTGTGCCATAGGCAGCTTATTTCCATTATGAAGCAAAACTGCTTTCAGACTGTTCTTTGATGAATCTATGAAAAGACACCAATCAGATGGATTACTTTGGATTCCTAACTCATTCATCAGTCCATTGATGTCCATACATACGCAAAGGGAATCTTCCATTCTGTAATATTCTGAAAAAGGCTCGTTCTGAGTGAAATACTATTTCTCACTCTAGGAACATTGTGGAAATTGTACTTTGATGACAACTGAAGCCAAAATGCACAAACTGGCAACTACGCGTTACACAAAAATACGAGCTAATCTAGAAAAATGGCTGTCAATTTCGAATGCAGCATCCTGAAATTAATCGGAATTAGTGGTTTTCCTTTTTGTAACTAAACTGACGTCGGCCTGTATATTGTAACGTACCGACCTTCGATCCTTCACGCCAGACACGTGCAAGTTGACGTACGTCACACTCACCTGTGTCGATCTCTGACAGCAGCCAGAGACCTTTGTGGGAAACTGCTCCCGGAGAGATGAGATGTTCTCGGCAGGGTGGACTCTCTGGGTTAGATTTCTCAGGGAAAATTGGTTCAGGTGTGCTCACACTATTACTAGCTACTGTGCAATAAAATTGGAGGCGAATTCCTTTTGACGTGGTTCCTGAACGGAGCCCACCTATTTATTTAGAAGTGAAAATAGTACTACTAGCACTACTACATTTAAAATTACACATTCTTCTTGTATCTTGAATTCTTGAATTTAACAAACAGTTATTAATGGTCATGCATTATGGCGTCTTCTATCTTGCGCTGTTACTTATGAGTTCGATACGTCTCTAAAATTTCATAGCGTTGCACAGTTTTCTGATGTTAAGATCTTTAATCTACTTACAATTGATGATGAAGAGGAGGCTGTGAATTGATCGTATTCACCCGAGGAAGTCCGGCCATTCTCGAGCGATGAGCGCCGTGGCGTGAACTGACACGCGGGATGGAGGGCGCCAGCGGGAACAGATGATACGCGTTCACGGGATGCGGCAGGCCGACCTGGCCACGCAGAGTCTCCCGGCGTCGGTGTTGCAGACCGCGTAACTGATTTGTTGCGGCGGCCGCGCAATAACCGATACGACGATGCGGTCAGAACAATTGCGTTAGCGGCAGCCGAAATGTTTTCTCACACTCGGCGATCAGAAACTTTATCTCGTCGGAGATTGAAAGAATACTGTCCGTTGCTCTCAGCTATCGGAACATGAACTGTTCTCTCGGCGATCAGAAAATGAAGTCCCGCTCTCGGCGGTTAGAAAATGAACTGTCTCTCTCGGTGTTATGAATTATTACTATCGGCGGCCAGAAATGAAGTGAAGTTATCGGTGATCTAAATTCAAGTGTCGTTCTTGGCGAAGCACCCTCGCCTCGCAGGAGCGCCTGCCCGCTCAAAATTTTGCTCCCAAAGTATTTTGTCTACTTCTGCCCAATTAAAATCCGAGAAGAAATTATGCGGGACTCGCGTTGGCGCCTAATCTTCGGATTCGCTCTTTGGTGTCACGTGGCTTGCTACTGGTATTTTCCACGATTTCAGAGGGCTGGATTGGCTGATTCGTGAACCTTTGTTTATCTCGCGCTTCGCTCGCTGCGAAGTGAGACAGGTTTCTCCTAAGTGCATAAGGATTTTCACGGTAATTATTGAACCGAGTGCGCCCGGAAAGACAGGCGATACTCTCCAGGGGACGGCGGGTGACGAAAGGGTGCTGTGGATGTGTTATTTAGTATTAATTAAGGATTATATCGTAATAACATTCATCAAGAACAGGAGTTTATTCTCATTCTGAAGTGCATCGGAAAAGCCCTCAATTTTCGTGCACTTCAGTACGTAATTTGGCGTGAGAAATAATACGTATAAATATGAGAAAATGAAATATATTTAATTGGAGAATGGGGAAAATTTTTTTATTAATAAATTATAGCGTAAAGAAATAGGAACATTGTTGACAAGAAGAGATTAGTCTTTTATTGATGGATTAGCAATAACATAGGGATTATAAACATGAGAAGGACTATGGAACAAGAATAGAAACAACAGGCTTTTTGAAAAGAAGAACGGAGATAGAACATTTTTGGAATTTTTACATTTTTGGAAGTTATAGTTTCTCGAGACTGGCGCGTGATAGGATCAAGATGAACGAACAGTAATCGTCATCTTTGAGATTGGAACTCGGTGCAAGAGCTACGTAGTTAAAATTCAGGAGTATCGGGATCGTAGGAAGTTTTCTTAGAATAATTAACTAACCGAGTGGGGACTGAAGCGGACACCGGAGAAGATAGGGTGCTGTGAAGCTGAACTGGTATTCAGCTGCCAAGTGTGCTGACGCCGAAAGGACAAGGAAGTATTTCCGCGAAGCCCGAATTTCAGAAAGACATAAAACAGTTAAATTTTTATGTTCAAGCCCTAAGAGTCATTACAAATTTGGTTAAAGTAATAATTAAAACTTAAAATTGTAATAATTAATAGATGGCCATCAATAGGGAAAATTAATTGTCAAGTAAATAATATGATAATGCGTGTAAGAGATTGATGAAAAATGTCTAAGAATAAAAAAGAGACGTACGACACTTCATGTCGTTACGTGCATATATAAATTCTCGTTTCATTCAATAGAAATTAGGTATTTCAAAATTATTCCCTTTGTATAATTGGTAACCAAAGCGTAAGTATAAGATCCATCGACCGAGTCCTCGTAGAGCGGTATTTTCAGCCCACGACAAATGCAGAGAGTAAGTATTCTTATTTTTCAGGAGCATCCAGTGGACGTGGTGTTGAGCTAGCCACCCACATGTACCACGTTCACGTTCCCAACTAAGATTTCTTAAAATTAAAAAAAAAAGACGGGGGGTATTACATTGGTAAGCTTAAGTGGGGGCGTGAAATTTGATAAGAAAGATCCGGATTATTACAATACATACTTCGTGAAATTAACTGATCACTATACATATCAAGAAAAAACATGTACCTAGTAACCCCCTTCAACTGTCCAGTGCGCCGGGGGAGCATAACAATATCGGTGGTGCCGTCGACGACTTCATTCAGTGACATCTCCATCTCATCAATTCCCCCCCTTTTCGTTCGCAGAATTTTGGTTCATGAAAATAACAATTCTCGAACGAAACTTTATATTAAAATAATATTCATTTAATCAAATTAAGGGATTTGATGTGTTTCCACAAAGTGTTCCGATGTAGATGCTTGATATAAATGTCCGATTCCAGGTCCGCTGACTTCACATGCTGTAACTGAATTTCGCAGTTCAAGTTATCTTTAACAAAATTAAGTCTCCGTATCATGTGTTTGTTATGGCTGGTTATTTTGAAGTCCTTCGACCAATCTATTACCGCCTTACTGTCAATGCATAATTGGTTGGACGTTTAGCCAAATATCCAAAACCTAAATCTTCCAGCAATGATACTATCCATTTTTAATGACAAATTGCGTCTTCAATTCCATTTAACTCGGTCTCCGTAGTAGATAAGGCTACGATTCTCTGGTTTCTGCTTTCCACCCAATTAGGAAATTTCCAAGCTTGACAACGTAGCCAGCCAATGCCTTACTATCTTTATTAGTATTCCAACTTGCGTTGGAGCTCATGTTCAACATTCCCATTGTACCATCTATTTTTAATTTCAGATCCACTGTACCCTTTAAGTATCTCAATATCCTTTTCAACCCTTGCCAATGAATATTTTTCGGATTTTGGGAATACTGGGATAAGCTGCTGTAAGAATATGCCAAATCCGGACGTGTAGCAGTCACTAAGTAGTTTAAACAGACCAATAATTCTTGGTACGTGGTTTGATCAGCGCTTTCGGTATCATCACAATCGTCATTGTTTTGTCCAGCTACTCCTGGAGTATATACAGGATGACACGATTCCATATATTTTTTTAGAATTTCATTTATGTAATCTGTTTGGTCCAATGTATACCCGTTTGAACATTTCTTTATTCTAATTCCAAGAAAGTTCTCGGTGTCAGTCCCATCCATTTCTTTAATTGTAAGTTTTATTTTCAGCTTGCAAATTAAATCGTCAATTAAGTGATGATCTTGACCAATGATTAAACAATTGTCTACATAAAAACTAATTCCAACAAATTCGTTAGGATTTTGTTTAGTAAAGACACACGGATCACTCTCGCAGGGTTTCGGTCCGCATTCTCGTAAAATGTCACATAACTTTTTAAACCAACACCTGCCAGCTTCTGGAAGACCATACAGGTTTTTACGCAATTTCAACACCTTGCCTTCGGGAACATTTATGCCATCAGGTATCTTCATGAACACATTTCGTTCAACTTCGCCATTCAAGTATGCAGTCTCCATATCTTCGTATCGTATGACGTATTTCTTAATCGCTGCAATACTTAATAAGGTTCTAAACGTATCCATTCGCATAACAGGACTATACGCTGAATCGTAGTCCAAGCCGCAAGTCTGTCGCGAACCATCAACCACAAGTCGCGCTTTATATTTAACTTCACCATTTGTGAGTTTTCTCTTGAATACCCATTTATTATTCAAGAGTTTACAATCACCTAACACGGAAGCATCCACAATTTCCCAAGTATTATATCTCTTCAAGCAATTCAATTCACGAAAGATTGCACTTTTCCATTTCTCACCTTCGTCGGATGTAATAGCTTCTCTGTAGGTTCGAGATAATTTTTTGTTACAAACATTCGCTTCGCAAGCGACGGTTGCTTGATATCTCTTCGTAGGTATTTTATTTCTTGTAGATCTTCGAATTTCAACATATTTTTTATCAGATTTCGAAGGAAAACATTGAATCGCGGGTTCGTCTATCGATACTTCCTTTTCAGTGGCCGTGTCGTCCGTTCCGTGTAGTAAAACAGATCCTGGATCATCTTCAAGATTAATCGGTGTTGACGCATGACTTGTGTTTCGCAAATGACTGTTGATCACGATAGGAATATCACATGTTTATACCTCCCGCAAGGACGTTATTTTATTCGATTCTAGTTGTGTCATCGAGTTATAGTTCCAATTTAATATATCATGAGAATCTGGAACATTGCCGGTATATCCTCTCTCTTCTTCCTTGAAAATAATATCTCTAGATTTCACAATAGTACGTTGATGCAGACTATACACTCTATACGCCCTTCGACAACGCGAATATCCAACAAATATACCTTGTTCGCCACGTGGATCAAATTTACTTCTGTCCCTTTTTAAGTTGGCAAAAAATACTTTTGATCCAAAAACCCGGAGCTGTGATATATTAGGTATCGTGCCCGTCCAATATCTCAACGGTACCATGTTTTTTTCTCCTGAGGTAGGGGTTATGTTATAGATATACACGGCAGTTCTAACAGCCTCAGCCCAAAAACCATCGGTAAAGCGAAGTCCAAAAGCATGGTCCTAGCTGTATCATTAATTGTGCGATTGGCACGCTCTGCGACACCATTACTTGAGGAGAATAATAGGTCGTGAGCTCGCTCTTAATCCCCTTTCTTTTATAATAAGACGTCAAGACAGAGTTCACGAATTTACTTCCGTTGTCTGTCCGTATATACTTCACCCTTTGATTCGTTTCGTTCTCCCTAAGATTAATGAATTCTTCAATTTTCCTAGAGCATTCATTTTTCTTCTTTAAAAACTCTACGAAATATCTGCAGCTATAATTATCCACAATAGTAAACATATATTTACTGCCGCCAAGTGATGAAGTGGAAATTTGTCCACATATGTTAATAAATAACCTTGATAAAATGCCGTGAGAAGTTTTCTGAGATAAGTTCACGAATGGCAGACGAGTGAACTTACCCTGTAGGCAGTAGTCACAGGATGCACACCGAAGATCTGCATTCTCCAGTCCACGTACGAGTCCATTTTTCTTCATGAGGTTGATGTAATTATAATAAGTGTGACATAATCTTCTGTGCCATATGTCATTAGTTTTCGCTTTCAGCTTGAAACACGTTTCTACGGCGGCCTTCTTTTTTGTTTCTTCTGAATCTTCTAGTTCACTGCTGCGATATTCTTCAGAATTGATACCATCGCCAATTTCCGTATTGAACATAAAATTTTCTCCATCAAAGGTACCATTAGCTATCAACATTCCTTGTTCCATGTCATAGGCCTTTGCTCCATAACAATCCAAAACAATTTTCTTGCCCTTGTTAACGATATTAGACACCGATAGAAGGTTCATTTCCAAGTTAGGGACGTGCAAGACTCTTTCCATTCGTACCTTTATTTGTAGTGCAAGAACCGTTGACGTGACCCACCAAATCCGAAATAAGTTTTCTACCAGATTCAGCGGTGGATATTTCAACAATAGAGGGTGTAGAATCCCTAAGAATTTCGCGCGGCGACGCCACATGTACGCTGCATCCTGAGTCTAACAACCATGATACATTCTTCTTGCATTCTACATTTTTATATTCAATATCATCATGAGCTGTCATAGCGAATTCTCCCTTGTTATGAGAATCAGGATACTTTCCGCCACTATTAGGTTTATGCTATTTAAATTTATCATTACACCGGTATTTATTAAATGAATTTTCTTTGTTCGGAACAAATTTTGATTTAGAAGAGTTTTCGGCTTCGTGGTTTTGTTGATAACCACATCCGTTTTTCTTCTGCCAACAGAATTTGACCTTGTGTTCTACTTTGCCACATATAAAACAATCTTTCGTTTTTCCTTGACTCTGTAGGCATTGATATCTTTATTAATAGAATGTTTTAGAAATTTGTTCTCGTAATAGACAAGATGGTCTCGCATCGTTTCGAACGTCGAATTGGAGTTAGTAATCAAAGCAGTTGTAACTTCGCTGTACGTCTTGGGAAGACCATTTAAAATATGATAAATTAGTTCACTGTCGTCAATGTTAATTCCCAATTCATTAATTTCACAAACGATGCCTTTAGCACGTACTGAATTGTCTTCTATGTACTCTTTTCTCCCTTTTCCAATTTGGCAAGTTTTGTCTTTAGTGTAGTAAGTCGATATTTTCCCTGTCCTTCATGACGTGTTTGCAATGTCGACCATAAATCTTTAGCTTTAGTTAGTCCACGACAAGAAAGGAGCTGGTCGTTAGAAAGTGTCATTACAATGAGACCCATGACTTCATCGTTTTTGTACTCCCATTCCTTCCATTTTCTCTCAGTTACCTCATCGCCAGGGATTCTTTAGGTTCGTCGCCCTCTATGATATCAATGAATAAGTGACGAGATTTTATTAGTGCTTTCATACGCATGTTCCATAGTGCCTAATTGCTGTTGTTCAATGTTTCCATTTTTCCGTAAGCAGTATTAATAGATTCCGCCATAATTCGTATTAGTGTTCGACGCTCTGCTACCAGTTGTTATTTAGTGTTAATGAAGGATTATATCGTAATAACATTCATCAAGAACAGGAGTCTATTCTCATACAATACATACTTCGTGAAATCAACTGATCACTATACATATCAAGAAAAAACATGTATCTAGTAACCCCCTTCAAATGTCCAGTGCGCCGGGGGAGCACAACAATATCGGTGGTGGCGTCGATGACTTCATTCAGTGACATCTCCATCTCATCGGAATGTCGCTGGGGAATTGCGTGATCGACAACGATTGTTCTGGCCGTGTTTTGAAAGAAACTTCACGGCAGTTATCCGAGGGTTTGCACGTGTGCGAGGTGTGTTTTATGACGTCTTCACCCTTTTGAAGAAAGCGCTGGACTTGAGGGGTTGCAACGTCTCTCTCCGCGACGCACTAAGGCTATTATCTTTTAAAGGAAGTGCCCTCTGCAGCGAAGTGGGGGGAGGGGAACGCAGAGACAAAATGCATCTCAATATATATATATATATATATATATATATATATATATATATATATATATATATATATATAATACATAATATATATAACATATAATGTAATATATAATATATATAAAGAAAATAAAAGAACAAAAATCAATGGCGTGTCAGCAAGACTTTGCTTTACTGAGCTATGTTTTTTGCTGTGTGGGTTGCACTCGGGTTGATTCTCTTCAGTGAAGCACTGTGATACACGACATTTTTCATTTTATCAGGCGCAAGAACAAATAAAGTGGATGGTTTGCCGACACGTGATCATGCCACGTACAATTGTGCACGAGAAAAACATGCGTTTTCTAGATTCAGACCACCAATACTCAATGATTGGCCTTGCGATTTGTTAATAGTTTTGGCAAATGCAAGACGAATCGTGAATTGTATTCGTTTAAATTCGCAGGGTATATCGGTTGGGATCATCGGAATCCTCAGAATGAGAACTTTCTCTTCTTTGAATTTTCCTTTGAGTGTCGTTGCGTGACTCACATTGTTCGTCAGTTTTCTTATCACCAAACGCGTTCCATTGCATAGTTTTGATTGGTTTAGATTTCGAAGCAAGATGACTACCGAGACAACCTTTAATTGTAAATTGTACGGTGGTAAGCCAGGCACACCTAAGGAGTTTAAAAAAAACAGTTGGATAGTTTTTGGCTTCATATTCGTTTGTTACACAATCAATAGATTTGAATGCATGCAGAGCACCAACGAATTGATTCTGAAACACGAAGATTAAGTTATCCACATCTTTGTTCTTAGCCGCCAAAATCGCTCGCTCACTCAACCATTTGTTATTTCAGTGGTTATCAGTGAGGTTAGGAAATACTTTGCTGATGAGCTCGTCCTTCGATGAGACGAAATTGCAAAAAAATTGAAGGAAACGAAATCAATCCGCTCTCTTCGTCGACAGGAACACGGCCATTACCGATAGCCAGCAATTGCTTGGAGACATTCTTAGCAGATGGATCGTTCAGCAATGCAACCTCTCATGTATGATGCCAGCTGAAGTTTCTTTACATAGCGCCACAGATTTGATGATTTGAGGTAAGTGTTTATTTCATCGGCAGCAGTCGATCTTGAAATAACTGGTAGTAAACACAGCGGAAATCGCCAGAGAGTAAAATCATTACGCAGATCTTTCAATGTTCGGGCCAGTGCTTCTACTGTGCGTTTGTGCGCCATTGTACATTCGTTCCAGATGATGATTTTATGCAACTAAAACTTTGGCCATAGCGGAGTCTTTCGCAATATTACACGTCGGTTGTTCAATAGTTTGAAGGTTTAAAAACAATTTTAACGCAAAATGAGCCGTATGACATATTTCTAACAATATGTCTGCTACTTCAATGCTGGATCTCGCACGAATAGTGGCCAAAAATTAATGACATTAGGAATGTCTTCCCAGTTTTACCAGGAGCATCTAGGAAAAATAAGCCACTATTTCGATCATCAATTGCCTTTATTATTTTATCTTCTGTTGGGGGCACCTTCTGTTGGGGATTCAAAAGGGATACATCCGTTTGAACTGATTGGTCTAATTCATGTCGATAATATTCACATTCACGTCCCATTTTGCGTTAAATGCGTCATTCATTCCAAGATCTGGCGCTGGCATTCCTAACATACCAAACTGCCGCACATTGGGTAACACATGTCTTCGATCAAAAGCCACGCCTGGTTATGTATCTTATCATTCACCACAAGATCGGGATTCCTTGAACTCACACGAATTTTATGTAAAATGTCTTCTGACATGTTATCCTTGTCTTTGTTCCACAGGTCATGGGGATTCGATGGGAAGCATGCCGAAATTATGACAGCAAATAATGTGCGTACCTGACTTGGAGATGCAGAAATAATTGCTTCAGCGATTGACCCAATTCAGCAATGTGTCCCAATGAGTGTCGTTTTCAAGCGAATTGAGCTCTTGACATGCAGCAAGAAATGTTAGGCACACTATACTACCACAACAGTTTGTAGTGATTTAAATCATTTTGGCCCACGAACATTTACCAGCAACAACGTAGATAGAAGCATTCATCATTCTTCGGATGAACTGTGTAATTACGACCAAGAGCATCAGTAGAACGCACATCCGGGTGACCAGAACCGCATCGCCTTGCTTCCGACGTTGAAATTTCTTCGATGAAGCGTTTCAAGTGTAATGACATGGCATCTCCGAGTAAAGCAACGCTTATGCAAATGGATCGCTTTGGCAAATCGCAAAGGAACTGGTCAATGTTGTAGCTGGAGGTGCTTCAGACGATGAGCAACATTCGACACGGTGAAGTACACTCGTTGACCATTCTCCAGATGCACTGCCAAATGTACAATAATGGGATGACGTTCGTGAATAGGGAATGTGAATATACGACAAATCGACTCATTGCAGTTCACATATCTACCAACTTGATAGCACGTAATTTCATCGTTAGTATTGGAGGTTTGGATGCCAAAAACCGCCATATCGTCGCCCCTCGTAACATATTTGCAGATGTAATTGATCGACTTCACCGAATTGCAATGCTCAACATTACAATGTGTCTTGAATGTTTTGGAAAGAAGTTGCGAATATGTTACAGTCCAACTGTTGTCAATTACGAAATCGTTTCCTTTCACTTTCGTTGTGATAGTTCAACCGTCATCATTGGGTGATCGACGTCGATATAGTGGATATCAATTGTTGCCAGTGATGGTCTCCGCCGTCAATTTTCGTGGATAACGTTTCGAACACTTATCGCCGACAATGCAAAGTGATTGGGGTTTTTTGATGGCGCCACACCGTCCATGAATCATATCGGTAAGTACAATATCATGTAGGTCTGTATCACTTTCAGGATTAGGAATCTCGGTATACATGATTACATGTATTTGGTTTGGTTTAATTCATTCGACCAACCTAATAAGAATGTGTGCATGCGGCAAGCCTGGATTTTGCCATTCGATTGAATACATCCAGCATCGAGTATCCTCAAAGACGCGTTGTTTAACAATGTAGTTCATCAGCGACCAGATTTTTTGCTTGAAGACACGTGCGGGAATGTCTTGCCGATCACTTGATGTTTGTCCGGAAAACAGCACTTGAATAATTTCTATCCATTTAGGATTACACGTAAAGGTAATGCATAGATCTAGCCGACCGTAATGACGAATATACGTCATTGCATTTGGCAAATTTGTCACTAGGCTGTCCAGAGAGACAATGATGTAGATGTAAATAAATGTGTATGTATCCCTCCACTGAATCTCGTGGTCCGGGGACACAGAACTGTCACGAACTGTCATCTTACCAGCTGTCAACGCTCCGCTGTCACCGCTGGCTGTTGGCGGTCTCGAATTCATCCACACGTTGCATAGTTCCCTTCTATCATAAGGTGCAGGGTGCGCAAGAGAAACTGACGACTGCTTGATAACTCGGGATGGACATCGTAGCAATCGTGAGGAGAAGTCATTCACTCCGCATAATATTTCTGAAGTTATAATGAACATTATTGTCGATAAGTTGGCATGAAACTTTTGCGCCCCACAAAAACGCGAGCAGTCATCTCGCATGCGTCATAGTGAATTTTAATAGTATTACTAGGGTAACTTTTCTTGACCGATGGATTGAAGAAATGAGGGTAGAGTAAGAATATTAGTTACGAAATCGGCCACTAGATTTTATGAAGGGATGCCAATCTCCGGAGAAGCAATCATACCTTCGCAACTTCCTCAGTAATTTGCGTTCTATCTTGCTCAGGAGTTTGACATATTCCTTGTGATGGATTGTCACGTGTTAAGGCTATTTCTTTAGATTTTTGGAGAAAATCACGGATAGAAATTCTCATCTTCAACAGAAAATAGTTTCTATTTCACGCCGTTAAAGATATTTGGAATATTGTTATCAGTTCTCACTGCGAGCTTTTGCCTTCAACTGCTTCTTGTGTTAGAGAGGAGGAAGCAAGGTCATCGGTCAAGAAAGGTTGCACGATTAACATATGTAAACCCAACGTTGTTAAGCACTGTAGTAATCTATCATTGATTTACCATGAAATGTATTCGTTACTTCATGAAAAGAAAAAAAGTCGTTCATTCTGAATCGAATTGTCAGGTGACAATTCGTCTCTCAATTCGTCACTGTCAATATCTATCGTCTATCAAGTGCAAATTCTGTATTCTCACTGGGATTTATTTATTTATTTATTTATTTACGTCAAAAACAGTTAAAAACTGCGTATGACGAGCTATGGGGAGAAGTGAATTTTGTGCACGTTTTCATAATTCTGTGGTCTCTATCCTAAACCATATTCTAGCCGAATTTTGAATACAGAAAAGAGTTTTTTTCGAGTTTTGTTGACAAAATATTCGCTCCTATATAATAAAATATATTTTCAAAGGTAAATTAGCTATAAATTCCTGCCCTGAACCCTCATGTTCTTCATGAAAGAATAATACTTTTTGCCGCGATAATATGAAAAACGATAATTTGAATAACTATAATAAATAATGAATTGAATGCTGCAGAATGCACTGCATAATGAATTGAATTAGTTTAAAGGAAGATTAAAACTGTAGTTGTTTCTCCACATTCTGTCGGCTTTTCTCGCGAATGTTTCACAAAATCATACGTTCACAGTAATGGAGATGCCAGTTCAGTCATGGTATTTCAATGAAAAATGCACTACACAGACTGCACCCAATAGCCAAGTCACGCACACAATCACCCACGTTTTAAACAATCAATCTTGACGCTATAATGTGAGTTTCTTTTACGCTTTTCTGCACAACTCAAATACATTCACTCCTTTACAAGCAAACGCGTTACGCGGTCCGCCATTACATCAAAACTACTTCGCTTAGTTTGTATTTTCGTTTATGTATTTCCTTTGAATTTACGCTATCATACATGTATTATATAACATGTACATTTTTAACTTTTGAGACGCTTTCATCTAATTTTCTACTGAATATTACGAGCATTTACTTGAATTATACGGAACCATTGTATTACGCGTGTACATAAAAAAGTGCGAGGAAGAATGTGTGTCGCGGACTCGCAGCCAATCAGCGACTATCTACCCACGAGGCAATGTTTACATTAACGCTCTAATTAACATTAATTCTCTTTCTTGTATCGAATCTTAATTTTTAATTTATCGAATACACATAAATCTTACACTTTTAAAATATTAAGCTAGGTGACTGTTGCTTTTATCTGAGTTTTCTTGTATTTATTCCAATTTTATCACGTACTTTAACACGCATTCGTGACATGGCTACTGTTCGTTCTACTCTTTTACTCTCTACACCCTCAAAGCCGACCTTCTGAAAGCCTTCACACACGTAACAGTAATTTAGATAAACATATCCGAAGGCTGGAAGAGGTCGTTCTCTACAATGACGGTTGGGCACAAGTAGGCAACACTGCGAATTTCCCCAACCGTGCACCCGTGACTGCACATAAGACACAGACACCACATCCAGTCGCAATTCAAAACAGATTAGTGTTTTAGATTATGAAACAGATTTTCCTCGCCTTCCTGATCCTCACAACCCTTCCCTTCCATCGACAAATACATGCACAAACCAACGCAAACAGGCTAGGAAGCGTGTCAAAACCAAAACACGTAAAGCTTCGCATCCTAGCCCACTTGAAAACAAAGCCATTCCTACTGAGCCTAAAAAACAGGTACTTATTTTAGCTGACAGCCATGGTCGCCATCTTTCCTCCATTCTCAGTAGGAAGTTACCCCCCAACTACTCAGTCTCGTCTATTTTTAAACCTAACGGGAGGTTTGCAGACGTGACTGCAGAGTTGGACACTCACACAAAGACAATGACCAATCAGGACACAGTCATTATCATAGCAGGGCAGAATGACATTAATTTGGGCGGTAACTTTACACCTGAGCAACATGTAAACAAATTACAATGTGCCGCCCAAAATACTAACATTGTAGTCTCGACTCTGCCCTTCTGGTACAACAGGCCAACACTCTGCAGCGAGATTAAGCACGCAAACCAACAACTAAAACTGCAACTGAGAGAAACAGATGTAACCCTTTTTGAAATGAATTTCCTCTCAGTAAAACACTTCACCCGGCACGGTCTCCACATGAACCTTGCTGGAAAACATGCAGTCGGTGAAAAGCTTGCACAATACATCATCAACTCCAGTCCTACGCAGCCTCCTGCCAAAAATCCATCCCTTTCACCTTCCTTACGTTCCCCACCCCCCACCCTTATTCTGAACCCTCTTACCCCCTCCTGTGAACCTACTCCCGTTTCTTCCATTCCCACTACCAATGACGCCTCTATTTCCTCACAACCTGTGACTGCTGGGACACATTACAACCTTCGACCACGCACTCGAGGTAAAAATGGAGTAAATATATAGCAACTACAGTCAGATGCAGCAGAAAAACATTCGTGTAGGTACTTGCAAAAAATAAAGTTATTGCACCATAATGTTCAATCCCTTTCAAATAAAACTGAGTTTATCGACGCAGCTCTACAGAGCGATTTAAATCAAATGGATGTTCTTTGCTTTACAGAACATTGGTTATCTCCTAAAGAACTTAGCATTTTCCAAATTCCAAACTTTTACCTCGCAGGCTATTATTGTAGAAAAAGAGAATCTCATAAAAGTCCGGCATATGGAGGTTCTTGTATTTACGTTAAAAATAATATTGATTCTATCTCCTTGACGGAATTCAATGAGTATGCCGTTGAAAATGTTTTTGAAATTTCTGTTGTACATCTTCCTGTGCTAAAAATGATATTGCTTTGCATCTACAGGCCTCCAACAAAGAGAGCTGCAGATTACATTTTGTTCTTAGAAAAACTAGAGATAACACTTATCAAAGTCATCAATCGCTCTTTTGAATCCATTGTTGTATGTGGAGATTTTAACATTGATTTTCTGGTCGAATCTTGCGAGAAAGAGCAGTTTCTTAACTTAATTAATTCCTTCAATTTAGATATTACAATAAAAGTACCTACACGGATCACAGTAAATTCAAAGAAGGCAATCGATCAAATTATAATTAACAAAACCAGTACTCGACATGAAATTGAAACAAAAGATTTAGGATACAGTGACCACGATGCACAAATTCTTACCATTATACGAAATGCGAACAATGACACAATAAATAATACACGTATGAGTAGAGTGTTTTCTAAAAGTAAAATAAAATTATTCATTGATTACTTGCTGCAGGAGTCATGGGACGCAGTTTATAATACTATTGATACAAACGATAAATATTATTCTTTTTTTTCAACGCTTTCATTTCATTTTAACACTTGCTTTCCTCTTCAGAAAAGAAATTAAATATTTCACGCAAAAACAATTCTTGGATAACACAAGGGATTAGAACATCATGTAAAAACAAACGAATTCTATCTTTCATTTCTAAGCATCATAACGTATCTCAAGATTTCCTCCTGTACTTTAAAAAATACAAATCATTGTTAAGAAAAGTCATAAGGCAGGCTAAAATCATGAAACACGATCAGGATATTTTGAACTCAAATAACAAAACAAAATCAATGTGGGATATAGTAAAAAATGCGACCAAACCAACTAGAAACCTTATAGAGAATGTTGTTTTAAAAGATAACGATAGAGATGTGAACGATCCGGCAACAGTGGCTAGTCTCTTTAACCAATACTTTTCGAGAATTGCTGTCGATCTCACTAAGGGTTTTCAGCCACAAAATTCAACATCTGACGTTTCCCTAAAAGTCTTAGACACTATGTTCGTTTCCGAAACCTCTTCCTATGAAATTCTCAAAATAATCGGTAAATTAAAAAATAAATATTCGGCCGGTTTAGATGAATTTCCGGATTGTTTGTTAAAGACGTGCGCGCCAGCCATTATACACCCGTTAACTCACATATTTAATGCATCCTTATGCACCGGAATTTTTCCAGATATTTTTAAAACAGCTAAGATTAAGCCGCTCTTCAAAAAAGGCAACAAAAATGAAGTTCAAAATTATCGGCCAATTTCTCTTTTGTCAGTTTTTCAAAAATATTAGAGAGACTTTTTTATGTGCGAATGGAAACCTTTCTGAATAAACACGACGCGTTTTCAAATTGCCAACATGGATTCCGGAAATCAAAATCTACGGAAACAGCCATTTTTTCTTTTCTTAAGGATGTTGCCTCATCATTGGATCAAAACGAAGCAACTATTGGAATATTTTTAGATCTTTCAAAAGCTTTTGACGTCATTGATCATAACATTTTACTTTCAAAATTACCTTCGTATGGAATCCGTGGTATTGCTCTAGATTGGCTATGTTCGTACCTTAAACAACGATCTCAGAGAGTAGAAATACCTTACTGGAATGATGGAACTTTATGTACACACCTTTCCGGTTCTTTGCCAATTGTACGTGGAGTCCCGCAAGGATCGATTTTAGGCCCTATTCTCTTCCTATTATACGTAAATGACATGCCCTTAGCGATTCGAAACGGAAGAACAGTTCTCTTTGCGGATGATACAAATATTCTTTGCAACAAAGAAACCGTAAATAGTACAATATCAGACGTTTCAAATTGGTTCCGTAATAACAAATTAAAAGTAAATGAAATAAAACAGTTTTCAATGCAGTTTTTCCATATCAAATAAAAAATTCTGTACTCCATTGAAAATGAACGGTGTGCCATTGACTGATGTTAATGTAACAAAATTTTTAGGTCTATCAATTCAGTCAAACCTCAAATGGAATGCCCACTTAAATGAATTGAACACAAATTAAGCTCATTATGCTACGCGTTCAGAATTCTTTCAAATTCCGTCAGCCTTCATACAGCTCGTTGTGTATATTTTGCCAATGTTCACTCCCGCCTGAGATATGGCATAATATTTTGGGGAAACACATCTTATAGTTCACAGACTTTCAGATTACAAAAAAGAATTGTACGAATAATAAGCAAATCCAACCCACGTGATTCTTGTAAGTCACTCTTTATTAATCTAGGAATTTTACCATTACCTTGTCTCCTGATTTACGAATCAGTAGTTTTTGTCAAAAATGACTTACTTAAGGACGGGAATATATTTTCAGCAAACGCCGATGTCTATAAGTATAACACACGACGTAGTAATCATATTCACCAGGTGGCAGTATCAACAGCTCACTACAAAAAATTCACATACAATTCATGTACATTACTCTACAACACTTTGCCAGAAGACATTAAACGATTAAATTCCATAGAAAAGTTTAAGTCCCAAGTAAAATCTTTTCTGCTGCATAACTGTTTCTATACAATTCGAGACTATACCGAGCATCAAAAAGGAAAGTAGAATTAATTTTAACAATGATAGTTAATGTAATTATTTATCATTTGGACTGTATAATTCTAAAGAACCTGTAACAAGTATTGTACCACAGTTTCTGGGTTGATGGCCCCCATCTCGATCAGGTTTTTCGTCCAGTTTCCCTGATCCTTGAGCAAATGCTGAGATGGTCCCTTGTTTTGCTTCTGGACATAAATGTAACTTCATTATTTGTGCACGTCTTCTGAATTTCAGTGGGAAATATAGTTATTCAAATTATCGTTTTTCATATTATCGCGGCAAAAAGTATTATTCTTTAATGAAGAACATGAGGGTTCAGGGCAGAAATTTATAGCTAATTTACCTTTGAAAATATATTTTATTATATAGGAGCGAATATTTTGTCAACAAAACTCGAAAAAAACTCTCTTTTCTGTATTCAAATTCGACTAGAATATGGTTTAGGATAGAGACCACAGAATTATGAAAACGTGCACAAAATTCACTTCTCCCCATAGCTCGTCATACGCAGTTTTTAACTGTTTTTGACGTAAATAAATAAATAAATAAATAAATAAAATAAATAAACGCCATCTTGAAAAACGCCTCTTATTTTAGAGGACATAGGTTTACATCCACTTCGTTCTCTCGTTGGGCAAAGAATAATAATATTCGTATTGGGATATGTAGCTTTTTCAAACTAAATTGCAGATCTGGAAGAGGTTAAAAGATCATAAGGTCTGATTTACGTTTCTGAATGCTCGTATAAATATATACATTAGAAAATGTGCTCTTATCCACAATCCAGTGAAAGGAATTTCTGTAGGTTTGTAATAATTTTTAATGATGTCATCAAAATAATTGACTGTATATGTAATTCAATAATTACACATTTAAAACCACCTTTTAACCCTTCTGCTACCGAGGGGGATAACTGAGTTACCCAACACATATTTTATTATTTTTTTATCATCTTATAATTATTTTACATTTCTGATATCTTGTGCAGTTGTTTGTTACATATTAATCAAAAATATCTTGTTGTAAAAACCTGTTCTTTTGGTCTGTAGTCATTTCACGGTTTGAATTTGATTTAATAACGTACTTTGAGGTTATGTTATCAGCAGTAGGTGGTGTTGTGGACATTTCTATGAAATGTTATTATAGAACTATGCGCGCACGTTTTCTTGATTCTCCAGTTCCCTATACTTCGGTTTTTCGTCGCACGGGGATGTATCATCAAAATGGAATATCTCACGGTATCTCACACAACCGAGAACGACGCGAAATACTGTGAGATACCATTTTTATTAACACCCCCGTGCGCCAAGAAAGAACTAGTGGTGCTACAGAATGGCACAGACTTTCCCGTATTAGTTTTCTATTTTCTTGGGTCTTCGCTAGCTATTCGGAATTGCCACAAACTCTTTCTTGCCAGCTACCATCTATCACCGCCAAAAGTACATTTTTTTGTAATTTTCTTAATTTTTCGGTTTCCTATTGGTAGAACGAAAATATTAATTTTAGAATATTAAACAACACAAAAACCTAGCCGTAAATGGCAATTTTCTTTTAAAAATTATGTGCCATTTAAGAGAAAATGGCGTTTAGGCACTACTAAAAATGCGAAATTTGAAGCTCATTTTCACAGAAAATGATTGAGTTTTCAAAATACTTTATTTGAAGTTATTTGAAGCACTTACACTCACAAATATAATAATGTTTATACATTACTCGTAATGTGCATATTAAAGATGTGAGAGATATTTTTAAAAAAATTACAATTATGTAATTTTTGAAAAGAACAAAAAATAACTCAAAATAAACTTTACGCTATACTAAAGAGTGTAATTAGCACTATCAGTTACAAAAGTTTCAAGAAAAAATTTGCAGCCATATCCGAGAAAATGGCGTTTGAGCATTTCTGAAAATGCCGAAATTTGAGCTACTTTTCACAGAAAACGGTAGTGTTTTCGAGAAACTTTACTTGACATTATTTAAAGCATATATACTCGTAAATATAATAATGTGAAAAAATCGCCGATAATGTAAATATTAACGACGTGAGAGACAAGTAAAAAATGTAAATTTTTGTAATTTTTGAAAAAAACAACCGATAAACCAAAATGGCTTTATGTCATTGAGAGAGTACATTTACCACTATCCCAAAGTTTAAAGAAAAAATTTGGAGCCGTTTTTGAGAAAATCTTGTTTTGGTAATTTTTCAAAATTGCACATGTTGCACGCAATATTGCACGAAAACTACCAAAATTATGAAAAACATTTACATGAGCTTTATTAAAGAACTCAATACGCAGAACAAATTTTATTTGAAGAAAAAATCTCTATCTTAAATTTTGTAGTTGGAGAAAGACGCCGAAAAAAATTCAAACTTTCAAAATTTTCGAAAATTTAGAGCTGTACGTAAAAATCGGACCTATGCCATGTTAATAAGTGTATTTTACTGTATTCATACAAGAAATTTAAAGAAAAAATTTGGAGCCGTTTTTGAGAAAATTTTGAAAATCCCCGGGGGCTCACATAAAGTACTCCCAAATTTTGAAGAATCTTTTTCAAAATCTCAAAGCTTCGACTAGAATCAGATCGACCGGGGAATATCCATTTTGGAAGAAATCGTAAGTATGGTTCAGGCGCTAGCAGTGTTCACAGACGGACAGACGGACGTTTTCCTTTCAACTGGGTTTTCGGTATCAAGGGCCTAGAAAACAGGTTTTCTGGCTACACCACGTGTTAGGGGATTTTTTTTTCTTAATTTAACAACTGGTTTTATCCACTTATTCGTTTTCACGGCCCGGCAATTAATTTTTTTCCGCCGAAAATTGGCCATTTTTTCGCGCAACATTACATAACTTTCCCTATACTACGTATATCACTTCGTGTATACGTATGTATACGGGAAAGTAAAAACCGAAGAATAGTTCCGCTCAGTCCGGCATAGCTCGGCCCGGTAGAAAATATGAGCTCCACTCGGAACGTCACGGCTCAGTTTACAGTGCTGCCCACCTTCTTCCTTTCCAATGCGGAGTACCTAGTTTTCGGTCTCTCTTTCTATCGATCTGTGCATACCATGTCCTTTCTCCTAGCTCAATTATTTCTATACAAACTAATTCTTCCGAATTTAAAAAAAAACTTGCGTTGTTTGTCATTTCTATATAGTCCAAGACGCGTTATTACGCTGAGTTTTCTGTCGATGACGTTGCCAGCACTGTATTGCCGTGACGTGCACTGTATAGACAAAACCTGGCTCTCCCCGCCCCGCCCCCAACTGTAGAGGATCAAGAAAAAGTGCGTGATTAGTATTGGCATGGAGGAATATATAACAGGAGGGGAAACTCTCGCTGTTTGAGAGTATGGACTAGAGGATTTGCTAGCGTCGTTTCCATATGGCGACATCTATTTTAAGGTTCATGCGTAATTTCAAACACTGATTCGGTTATTTGCTCGTCAGGTAGCGGTGCGAGCTTATGAACCTTCTACCATTCATTTCATCCACTAATTTATTTCATAGATTAAGGATCTTTACTCTATGTTTATTTTTTGCTGAAGAGACGTCGATGGTCATGGCAACGTGTTTGTTTGTGACATATCGTTTGCGAGCTTTTTTTGGCGGTGTACGTCAAGTGTTGCAGATGACAATGACTAAATGTTGGGCCCAAGGATGTGCCAATGTTGTTCGGCAGGATAAAGGAAATAAAGTTTCTTCAGGTTTTTCCCCGAGGCGGGAAGGTGAGTGAAATATTTTGAGTTATGATGAGTTGTAATTGAACGGTATTTCCGTCTAGTATTGTGCTACTTCATGTATCTTTCCAAAAATTTCAGGTAGCTTAAGAGTTCGATGTCATTATTTTATAGGCCTAAATTTTAATAGTGTACCACCTTGATGCTTGAGAATTTCGGGTGTGGTGTTCCTGCATTACATTTTTCAAATATATGCTTTCATTACAGGTGACTCAGAGGCACCAATTCTGTAACCTGAAGCATAGAATCCGATCAGCGGGAGAAGTAAGAGAAGAAGAGATCTGAATTGCATGCAAATATACTCGAGTAATTCACATGAGTACCACTGATTCATAAATAAATAGGAAAAGCAACGGTAGTATTCCAACCTCAATAAATAGGTTTTTATTTATACAAATTTTTTCAGTAGCTTTCTACAACAAATGCATACTCCTTTGCAGTCCTTTTTGGTGAATTTAAGCTTTTAAATCATGCCAGTTTATTACCCTCCAATTACATGGTTTGAATGAAAATGTGATGAATTACAAGAAAACGTGTGTTTTAAACTAATAATATTCATATTAGGATATGTAGCTTCTACATACTATACTGCAGATCTGGAAGAGGTTAAGAGATCTGGAGGTCTGAATGACAGGTTTCTGGATGTATAACTATGTATATAAGAATATGTTCTCCTATCTACAATCTAGTGGAAAGAATTTCTGTAGGGTTTGTAATAATTTTTAATAGTGGTGTCAAAATAATTGATTGTGTATGTAATTCAGTAACTACACATTTAAAAATCACTATTTGATCAGGATTAATAAAATGTATAAATATGTTACTGTTGCTGTTACAGAATTTATATGAATTCCTAATGTAATTGTTTTAAGGTTCTTACGTAAATGTTAGGTTTAATTAAACTATTTTTAACTGCTGAACATGAATTACCTCAAAAATGCAGGTAACACATGCAAATATACAGGTATATTGTATTTTCCTTGCAAGAAAAGTGTCATGAATGCAGTGTTTGATTCTTAGCTCAATTGATAGAGATGTTTGCATAAGGGAAGTCGTGAACTCGGATCCAAGAGGTACCAAATATTTCCTCTTTGTGACAATTTATTTCTAGTGTGATTATGTGTGTATTAACAGTTTCGTAGTCATGACATAAATTCATACTAAAACAAACTACATCTGATCCAAGATGTAAATAATTTTATGTTGATATGAAACCATTTCTGCCAATTTTACCACTTTTAAATTGATTTGTTTTGTGTTATAATATGAAAAGATGGTGGAGATACAATTATAATTTCATTAACACAGATACTAGATTTGTAAGACAAAATCTATTTAAATAGTAATTTGATGGTGTGTACAATACCAGATTATTCTTCTGTATCTGTATTGTACCTCTGTGATCATGTAAGAATGTTTTCAGAATAAATTTTATGAATATTATAAAAAAAGTTTGTTTTTATTAGTTGCTAATTTATTCTTCCCTTGCTCAAATAATTTTGTATTTTTATACAGCGCGCAAATATGGGAGTACGTGCTGTTATGGAGGTTATAATTTACATTGTATGCCCAAAAAGTAGATCGAGTACCATGCACCTGAGCCAGCTGGTTCAGCGATCAAGAAGTATACATTCTGGCCACAGAATGCAGTTTTGTCGATTTAACTCCTGAAGAATAGAGGTATTAAGGTCCGATTAAATTAAGAAGGTTATTGACATTTGTGAGTGGAGGGGAGCGACGTTGCCAGGTCGCAAACCACTGAGCACGTGTTACCGGGACACGAAAACAAACACTTCAAAAAATACGTGTAAAAGTGTAAAAAATACGACAAAAGCCTAATCTCAACGAAACTCATCACAACACAGTACACATTGCGCGCGCAGCACATGCAGAAACGCGGGCGGCGCGGCGGCAGGGAAGTCGCTGTGCGATGCTCAAATGTTTCCCGTGTTCGGCAGTGGCAACTGAGCGACCTAACACGTCACGCTTTGTCTCTCTGGTTGGCAGCTGCCATGGAAACGGGAGAGGCGTCCTGACGTCACACAGAACTGTCAATCACCTTCTTAATTTAATCGGACCTTACTCGCAAATAGCATAAAAGATAATAGTGGAAACTCGGGCAAATCAGCATGGGCGGCACAAAAGACAAGCCCCTAGCGGCCTGAGGTGTACACTACAAGACAGGCGTAAATGTTGCCAATAGAATACAACCGTGTGTACCATTATCTATCATCATTATCATTGGTTTTAATTTATACATTAAAGTACTTGCGGTAGAGCATTAAATAACAATATCTACACAGATATTCTTCTACCAAATTATCTCTCAGACAACTACGAACAAACTTGACTTTCACACCTTGTAAGTTGGCACACACGAATTCTTGCGCTGTAGTTTACACCTCGAACCGCAGGAGAGCGCTGCTTTTCTGTCACCAAAATATTCGAGGAGTTTCCACTATTATCTTTTATACTATTTGTTACTCGTTCACTTTACATTTGCAGACGGAGCGCTGCGATCTGTTTACATGAGGTCACCGCCGACTGAATGAGAAACGCGCGTCTGCAGTAGATACTGACCGTTAATATGATATAGATGGCGGTGAGCAGCGCACAGAACCCCGGCGGCGCAAGAACATAACCATTAAGCAGTAGATAAGTGCTAAGAAGAAAAAAAAATTGTACGGGAATGTTGTGAATAGCGAGTGGTGTGATCTATTTTATTGTATATTACCTCAATTATTTAAGGGTACGACTCCAGCTTATTGTCAGAAAGACATAATTCGTCAGCTGTGTCCGTAGCGCTTGTTCTGCCTTCGGAGACAGTTGATTGGTCAGATGCTGATTGGCATTCGTGTATTGTCGGTTGTGTGTTCGTGCCTTCATTTCCAAAACAACATTCGTTCCTAATTCTGCCGTGTGCAAATGTAAAGTGAACGAGTAATATATGGAATTAATGTCATCTCATGGAGCAAATTTAGCACTACCCCTACCAAAAATTTAAAGAAACAATTTGGAGCAGGTTTTTGAGAAAATATTGTTTTTGTAATTTTTTAAAATTTCAAATATTGCGTGCAATATTGCGCAAAAACTACTAAAATGTTCAAAAAAATGTACATGACCTTAATGAAAGAACTCTCTTTGGACAACAAATTTATTTGAAGGAAAAATCTCAATCTTTAATTTTGTAGTTGTAGAAATTTCAAACAAAATGAAATTTCTGACAAAATTTCAAACTTCCGCAATTTCGAAAATTACGAGTTAACCGTGAAAATGGGATTTATGCCACCTTTATTAGTGCATTTTACTCTATTCTTACAAGAAATTTAAAGAAATATTTGGGAGCCGTTTTTGAGAAAATTTTGAAAATGACCGAGGGTTTCATGTAAAGTACCCCCAAATTCTGAAGAAAGTTTTTCAAAATCACGGTGCATCGAGTGGAAGCAGATCGACCGGGAAATATTCATTTTGGAAGAAATCGCACGTACACGCACGTTGAAAAAACACTTTTTCGGTATCAGGGGGCCCAAAACGTGTATTTCCTTTAAAATTTTGAAATCGATTTTCCATTACATAACTTTTCCTATACTACGTATATTACTCCTATATACGTACGTATACGGGGAAGTAAAAATTCCATCCACGTGATTCCTGCAAGCCCTTTTTCATTGAGCTTGGAATCGTACCATTGCCGTTGCCATTGCCTTGCCTATTTATTTACGAATCGGTAATCTTTGTCAAAACTGACTTATTTAACAGTGGGAACATATTTTCATATTTTTATTTATAATTACAACACACGTCGTAAAAATCACGTTCATCAAGTGTCAGTATCAACCGCTCACTACAAGAAATATACATACAATACATGTACGTTATTTTACAACTCATTGCCAGATGCCATTAAACAATTAAAGTCGGTACACAAATTTAACTTAAAAGTAAAATCTTTTCTGCTGCATAACTGTTTCTATACAATTAGAGACTATACTGAAAAGAAAGAAAAACAATGTTTATTTTAACAAAACAATGATATATAATGAATTACTTTACATTTGTATTGTTTAATTTTTTAAAAAGACTTAATACGCCTGTAACAAGTAATGTACTTAAGCTTCCGGGTCAAATGACCCCCATCTCCATCAGATTTTGTCTAGTTTCCCTGATCCATTGAGAAAATGCTGAGATGGCCCCTTGTTTTTGCTTCTGGACGTAAATATAGCTTCACTATGCGCACGTTTTGTTGAGCACTCCTTTTGCTTTTAGTGGTAGGAGTAGAGCTGAAGGTAAGTTATTATTTTGTTAGCAATGCAGAAAAATCGCATCTGCATTTCCTTATACCGTTGTAAGTATGTTTTCTATAACTCGGGAAAGAAATATCTAGTTTTTCAAATGTTGCTACTCTCGCGCTTTTTTAAATTTTATTATTATATCTTTTTATATTTTATTCATTTGTCAACTATCGTATTTATAGTTAAAATGTTGGGAAGGGATTATGGAACTTAAGAAAACCTGCGCAAATAATCTTCTCCCCCATACGTCATATACAGTTTTCACTGTTTATTGGCTAAATAAATCAAGTCAAATCGAATCCAGAAGAAAATAATTTTTTGGGTAAAATATCTCCAAACACTTCCCTGTCCATTTATATTCTCCATTCTTTACCCAATACGAAAAAATCCCGTTTAGAGGATAAAATTCCCCAATCTGGCAACCCTGTCTTGTTTGTACGCATGACGTATTTTTGTGTTGTAAGAAAGTTTATAAGTCCTAAACGGCGATACAAACTACCAGACGATGAAGTTCAAGGTAATTTCGAAATTGAATTGAAATATTCTTGGCAGGATTCCATTATACAATGGAAGAATAAACTTTTTTTAACACGGTTTCAGAAACAAAATTAAACGAATGCGTTTACAACCGCAACACAAACGCTCTCTATCGTGAAGCCATAAAATCTCGTTACTTGAAAAATATGTATGTGTGGTCTGCATTGGAGATGGTCTTGGTATGGTGCTATCAGTGAACAATTACTATGATTTGCAATTTCGTTGGAAAATATTGTCAATAAAAGACAATCATGGCATAAACCTCTCCTCTCGAACGGGCTCAGCTATGTTCTTATGTTGTGAGTACTGTTATACTGTATTAGTGTCTGTGGTACATTGACTAAGGATAATGACAGTTCACTAAGGAAATTAATACTCGAGTCCGAGTGTACGGCGAAACACAGTATTGATGAGGCTACTCTTACATTTAATCATCTGACCCTTTTTCTGTACGAAAAGGCTCTTATCATAAATAAATACTGGACACTTGTGACGGTGAAATCTCTTTACAAAGAGAATCTGAAGGTGAGAGGACATTTCTTTATCCATATACAAGAAAAAAGTTATTTCGTCAGTTGAATGCAGCGAGTTAAAAGATAACCATGTCGAAAGAACCACCCCAAAGAGAGAATCAGGGAAGGAAAAGTATCCTTAAAGTCCCAGTCAGACATCGAAAGGAGCACCCAGCGAACGTAGAAAATCAGCTCACTGGGACGAAGAAAATATTCAGGAAACTCTACATCCAGCCAATAAGGACTATGGACTAATGAAAATAGACGAACCAAAAACTCCTTTCAACTGGGAAAGCGGATGTGATCCTGAATCGCCGAGTACATCTACAGCAGCCCCAAGTGCAGCTGGAGTTGACGCTGACAAATTGAAGGAAAAATTACAAAGAGAAATAAATTTAGATGAAGAAGCGTTAAAGCGAAAAAAGGCATTTGAGCAAAAGAGAAAACAACATTATGATGAGTATAGGCAGTTAAAGCAGCTAATGCTCTACTAAAAAAAGATTCTGATCTCGAAGAGGAAGACGATGGAACTAAAGAAGGAAAGCCACCTGAAAGAAACGGTAATAAGTCAGAAAAAAAAGAAGAACCGCCTGCCCCAGAACGCAAATCTTCACAAACCGCCCAAAAAAGAGATTCAAAAGTATTGAAAAAATGAAGTATTATCCCCCAGTGTAATATTTAATTGGGATAATCCAATTGTACTTATGTAGTGTGATTGTAAAATATTTTAATCAGAAATAATGTGACCAAGTGCTACTTTTCATTTTGTGACTGCATATTTTGGTGCTTATGTTGTGTTAGTATTACAAGAATCATAAGAAGTTATTCGTGTGATTGGAGTTCTGATGTCCTAGGATTGTACTTGTATCATATTATAGTAGGTACACAAAACATTTTTTCAAAGTATCCAAGAAGAAATGATTAACAATTATGATAAAATAAATATTTGTTTAACATTAAAACTAATGTTTACATTATCTTGTGTTAGTCTTACAGTTAGTCTTACAGCCAAAAATTGTATTGTAAAATAATCATTACAACAGCTGGGTAAATGTTTTTAATTGGATCAATTTTAAGCACCCAAAAATAATACCAGTGGTATATAATGTTGAATGGTATATGTGCAAGGATTAAATAGAATACTTGAAAAGACTATGGTTTCTAAAAAAGTAAAAATATTAGAGTACATACCTTTAAACATTTATCTCAAAACATTTGGCTTTTTTAAAAAAATTAAATGATCATAAATTTCTTTAAATAATAAGATCATAATTTGTATTTAACGCCAATTTTACTTGGATACAATTAATTCTGAATTTATATGTGCTCAATTCTTTTTGGAATCCCTGTATACAAATCGGTTCTATCATTGTAAAGATGGAAACAGTAAATTCAGTTAATTGTGTTTAATGTACAAAAATAAACTTGTTATTGTTTTTTTATTACCTTATATAAATTTTATCATTTTCAATCTTCAATAACAAATATTATAAAATAATCATGGATTTTTGACTAGATTTTCTGCCTTTATAGCATTTACTGTACAGAAGGAATGTATCTCTAACGATAGATTTTTGTGTTCGTACTGCTTAAATATTGGCTAGTAGTCTTTTGAAAAAATGGAAAAGTACTTTATATATTTTTTGTTCCAGATTATCTAATGGAAAAATAAATTTAATAATGTATACAAATTATTTATATAATTTATAAAAATAAATGAAGTAATTTATTTATGTTAATTTTAAGTATACTTATACCCACTTCGAATTTAATAATGGTACAGAAATTACATTGGAAATATTTGTAAAACAAATGAAGTGATAACATTTGAACATACTTGGTGTCTCAAATGTATGATCTTGCAGGTATAAAATGTATACAACTAGTATTTGAACAGTTTATTTAATTATTTGAATAGGCAATATTCAAAGGCTTTAACACCATTGATGAATATTAAATTAACTCCATCAATAGTGTAAGTTAACAGCTATGAGAATGTACTCAGTGATTATGAAATACAAACATAGGAGCAGGTTTAATATATTTAGCTCATGTGCAACATTAGTGGACAGTATATCAATGCAAGTTTTGACTCCTTTTTTTTTTTTTAAGTTCCAAATTCATGGATGATATGCAATACAATTAACTGTCAAGGTAAATTTTAAAAGCACAATTATATTATCATCAGTGCAAAGAGTCCCATACCACAAACCCAAACAGTCCACTAACCCACACACCCCCTACACCAAATTGTTTTTCTTTCTTTTTTAGGCCCTATTTGACAATTCTGAATTATGATACTTCAGCAAAAAAAGTTCCATTGTCTACTTCAGGAATCTCCAACTTGCAAGACCTCAAGGCCACAACTAAAACCTTTAATGTGGTAATGGGCCATTTTTGCATCACTCGGGGCGATCCATACCTGACTTCCCTGTGTTGTCGTCCTTGGCAGTTTGCCTGGCTGCTCTGAAAGGGGGAGAGAGGGAGAATGGGACCATGTGTTTCTTACCAGTAAAACACGTTGGAATGATTTTCAATTCCTGATTTTATTAGAAAGAACTTAAATTTAAACATTAAAAAATTTATCTCTTGTATCTGAAATTTTGAACTGTGAAAGTATTACAGAAATTATCTGTAACACATTTTTCATAATAATTCAGTTTTCTCTTCCTTGCTGCCATCTACATAACCATTATCAAAATATTTGAATACACTTATTAGTTCAATATAGTTCGTATGAACTTTATTGTCATTTTTATCTGCAGTTTTTATGGTGTACATATAAAGCACAGAGAATAGAAAAATGTAAATATGAGCCACATATAAAAAATAGTTATGAAAATGATTTATCTGTTTTCAATTAATAGGAAGTCAGTAACCCTTGATAAGTGATTATTTTTCAAGATAAAAATATGAACAATTGTAAAGTTTTTCTGGGATCAATTTTGCCACATTTAATTACTGAATTTTTACAGTAATTCATACCATCACAAGATTCGTCTACCAAAACGCTCGTGAAGGTAATGTTCACATATGATTATATACATTTGTACTTTGTATGAAGTATAGTTAACAGGGAAGATATTATAATATGAAACTTTTTTTACAGAGTGAGTTATTTATTTCAGGAAGAGAGATTTGGGAGCATGTCAGCGACGATTATGATGTGTATTTTTTTCAAGGACCATACCTTGTTTGATAGAATACTGAAGGAAATGTATTTTGTGTGGAGAAAAGGAGAAGAGAATGATGTAATTATCAAGAGTAATTATTGTTTGCCAGCCTACAGGAAAAGTCAGTGAAACTCAAAATCAGTTGTTTTTCCTTGACGAGATCTGGATATTCATAATGGTGAATCATTCTTTTGCAATAACTAAAAAACTTAGGTCATTTATTGAATGTATGTCTTTTATATTTACTGAATTTTTTATTCATGTTTTCCCAGGATCATCAATAAGTTGGATGAAACGAGGCAGCCAAGAAGGAATTGTTAACATGCAGAGGGTAGAAGACTTGTAGTGGTTAATGCAGGTTCTACACCAGGTTTCATGCCAGGTGAAGGATTTTACAAAAGCAAACAAAATTTTGAATAAATTATATAATGAAAGAAAAAGAATTGCCAGGTGCAATTTGCTTTTGATTTGAAGACAGGACAGATTATCATGGAGCAATAAATAGCAATAATTTTGCATCATGAGTGAAGCATTAATTGCTTCTTGGTATTCACATTCAGCTTTCCATAATTGTTATGAATAGATCCCGGAAGCTTGGCAAAATGCTTTTTTTAATTGTCACAGTTCTGTCTTTTAACAATGGAATCACTTTATTGTACTTTGGAGTTGTTTTAGTAGATTTTCATTTGCTCTTTTTTGCCTATTTTAGCACCTCATGCTTAGTTTGCCATTTCTAATTTTTGCCTTTTTCTGTCTCTTTACATCATTATTTGGCTTTTTATTCTCCCAACCGATCTTGAGCAGCTGGATGTATGCAAGCCTGGGACAACATGAATCACATATGTGTGTATGTTTAGTTTCTGTAGTAACCAGAGCTGTGTTTGCTCTACAGAGAATCCCATCCTGCATTTGAAGGTATCCTCTGATCACTTTTGAGGACAGCCTCTGTATATGATATCCATTCTCAGTTCTGGGGATTACACAAATGCAAAGAAAGAAAAATAAAATTTGTTTTCACTGCTGCAATTTGAGATTCACAAGGAAGTCTCCAATATAATTTCGAAGAAATGGTTTGTTGCATGGATAAAGAAAGTTATTAATAATAATCCCCTTTTAAGCCAAAATATATGATTGATCTGTGCCATGTCCATCCTTTTTAGATGGCCATGGAGTGGATTGTCTCTCCATGATTTCTTCATCATTTTTTGTGTATCATATTTATGATTAGTAGAATCAGA
>JAHLJT010008756.1:119377430-119426827 GCA_031308135.1 Acheta domesticus
AAAACGAAGAAGAACACAAGAGGAAGAGGAAGACGAAGACAGAAAGGACAGGCGTTGACATTGAGGAAGACCAACATGAAGGACCGAAGAGATAGAAAGAATAGAAAGGCGAAAAAATGAGCAAGATAAAAGGGAAGGCAAAAGGCGAAGACAAGAGCAACACGAAGAGGAAGACGAAGGGAAGGACGGAGAGGAAGACGAAGATGAAGGTGAAGAGGAAACGAACAGTGAGGATGGAGAAAAGAGAAACACGCAGACGAGAAAAACACGAGACGGCGAGGAAGACGAGAAGGAAGACAAAGATGGAGACAAGTCGAAGAGAAAACGGAGGGGATGACTAAGAGGAAGACGAAGATGAAGACGAAGAGAAACGACGAAGGGGAAAACGAAGACGAAGAAGATGAGGAAGACGAAAAGACGAAGAGGAAAGACGAAAAAGAAGAAGAGGAAGACGAAGAGGAAAACGAAGAGGAAGACGAAGAAGAGGGCTTAGAGGAGGAAGACGCAGAGCAAGACGAAGAGAAAAAACGAATACGAAGAGGAAGGCGAAGATGAAGAGGAAGACGAAAATGAAGACAAGATGAAGACAAGAGGAAGACAAAAAAGAAAAATACGAAGAAGGAAACGAAAAGGAAGACGAAGGAATAGACGGAGAAGAAGACGAAGATTAATACAAAGATGAAGACGAAGAGGAAGACTTAGAGAAAGGCGAAGAAAAAGACGAAGGGAGAAACGAAGAGGAAGACAAAGAGGAAGACGAATGGGAAGATGAAGAGGAAGAAGAGGAGGAAGACGGAGAGGAGGACGAAGACGAAGGGGAAGACGAAGGGGATGACGAAAATGAAGATGAAGACGAAGCGGAAGACGAATACGAATACGAAGACCAAGAGGAAGGCGAAGAGGAAAACGTAGAGGTAGACGAAGATGAAGACAACAGGAAGACAATGAGGAAGCCGAAGAGGAAGTCTTAGAAGAAGGCGAAGACAAAGTGGAAGACGAAGAGGAACGCGGAAAGGAAGACGATGCGGAAAGCGATAAGGAAGCGAAGAGGAAGACAAAGATGAAGGCGAAGAGGATGACGAAGATGACAGGGAAGACGATGAGGAAGACAAAGAGGAACACGAAGAAGTTGACGAAGAGGAAGACAAAGAGAGAAAGAGGAAAACGAAGACTGCGGGTAAGACGGAGAGGAATACGGAGAAGACGAAGAGTAAGACCAAGGCTTAGTGGAAGTCGGAGATCAAGACGAGAAAACGAAGAGGAAGAAGAACTGGAAGCCGAAGAGGGAGACAAAGATGACGAATTGGAAGACGACGAAAGAAAGAAAGGAATGACGGATAGGAACACGAAGAGAACACGAACGCAAAGAGATGAGAGGAGAAGAAGAGTGTGACGGAGAGGAAGATGATGATGAAGTCGAAGGCAAAAAGGAAATGGAAAACGAAGACAAGGTGGTGAAACAGGAAGAGATAAGAGGTAGGAGAAGGCAAATAGCAAGACGAAGAAGATGATGAACAGCATGACGAAGGGGAAGACGAAGCGCATGACGGAATGGCAGATAATGATAAAGACGAAGGCAAAAGAAGTGGAGGACGAAGAGGAATACAAAGACAAAGGAAGATGATGAGGAAAACGAACAGGAAAACGAAGAGGAGGCAAAAGGAAGACATGAGGAAGGCGAAGAGGAATGCGAAGACGAAGAGGAAGACGAAGACGAAGGGGAAGAGGAAGAGAAGCGGCGAAGAGGGAGTTGAAGATGGAGACGAAGAGCAAGACGAAGACGAAGAGGAAGGCGAAGAGGCAGACGAAGACGAATAAGAAGAGGAAGACGGAGAGAAAGATGGAGAGAAAGACGGAGAAGAAGACACAGAGGAAGACGAAGACACCACAAAAAACGAAGAGAAAAATATAATATGAAGAACAAGACTGAGAGGAATATGTAGAGGAAGACGAAGACAAAAAGAAAGTGGGAGATGAAAACGAGGAGGAAGACGAAGACGAGGAGGGAGACAAAGGCGAAGAGGAAGACGAAGACCATAATGAAGAGTGAAGACCAACCATGACGAAGAGGAAGATGGAGGTCAACGAAGAGCAAGACGAAGAAGAAGATGAAGAAAAAGACGAAGAGAAAGTCGAAGATGAAGTGGAAGACGAAGACAAAAAGGAAGACGAAAGGGTGACGATGAAGGAGACTATCGTACTTCCTTTTCAGGGAGACAAAGTCGAAGAGGAAGATGCATACGAATAGGAAGATGAGGTGGAAGACGAATATGAAAATGAAGACGAAGGCAAAGGGGGAGACGAAGACGAAGGGAGGACGAAGATGCAAATGATGAGGATGACGAAGAGGAAGACGAAAAGGAAAGTGATGAAAAGAACGAAGAGAAAGACGAAGACGATGAATGAGAGGTCGACGAAGGAAAAACGTCGAGGAAAAAGAAGAGAAAGAGGAAGAGGAATAGAAGAGGAGGAGACGAAAACAAGAGGAAGACGAAGAGGAAGACGGGCAGGAAGACGGAGAGTAAGACGAAGCCGTAGAGGATGTCGGAGAGGAAGACGAAGAGAAAACGGCGACGAAGAAGATTAGGAAAGCGAAGACGAAGAGAAATAGGAAGTCGAAGACGAAGACTAAGAGGAAGACTAAGCCGAAGAGGAAGACTAAGACGAGAAGAGAATGACGAAGAGGAAGGCGAAGGCGAAGATGTAGTAGAAGTCTTGGAAGACAAAGAATACGAGAATACAAACACGAAGTATTTCCTCTCACAGAAAATGAAGTAAATAAGTGGAGGGCCAATTGAGTTGCCCCGATCTGACGGCCTTGGATGCACGTCTCCGAGAAGAGCATAGTAGCGGTGTCATCGAGCCGGTCGCTGCGTTTGGGCAACTGGGATCAGTGTTATGTCTTCAAAGAATAGAAGACGATAATTTTTATATGAGAAATGAAGATAAGCCAAGTGACCTGTGGATGCAACAGATAAATGCGTGCGTGCAGACAACGGTAGGGTTGTGTTCAAATTGATTTTAAAAATATGTACTGTGATACATAGAATGTAAATCATTCCGAAATAACTTTTGACCAAGTCAGTTTTATGACACCATTACGTTACCTAAGTTCAGGAAAAGCGACGGTAGATATCACAAAATCGTGATATCGTGATATTTTGTGATATCGTGGTCAATATCACAAAATAATTGCAAAATTGAAAGTGGTTAGTTGACAACGCTGGCAAAACCTCTAAACTGAACAAAGAGAACTGTAGAAAACAAAGAAAAGTCAAACAACCGAAGGTAGTTTAAAGCGTCGGCGACGCCACATTTGGCGAGTTGTTTATTTCATTAACACATTTGTGTTTACAATGTGGTTGTAAGCGGCGACCAAGATATGAGATAGGTTGGAGGCACTCGAGCATTGCGCCCTCCCATGCACTCCTTTTAACATTCGCATTGTACAAGTCTTGAAAAATTTAAATTGTGTTTACAAAGATACTTTTATTGTTTAAGTTTCTTGTCTATTAAGCTCACAATCACTTCATGTGCGTGTGCCTTCGCTCTCATTCCGCTTCTCAACTCGCATATGTCTGAAGTTCCATCCATGGGTCACCTATGAGGAGTTTCTACTACGACTCCCTAAGACTTGAGGAGTAACATAAATATGATGAAAAATTAAAATAATTTCCATTGTTGTATCATCCAAATAACGTATGGTACAATGTAAATATAAACTTTACTTAACAAACAGATCAAAATCAAAACCAAAATAATTCCAGTAAATAAAAAATAATTAGTTTAAATCTATTTCCAACCTTAGCAAACTAACTTTCAAATAAACAAATCTAATTTCTTAACTGATAACGCCTTGAACATTATCGTTTTGTACATTTATTATTGTTCTCATCAGAGGATCACGTTCTTGTTAGGTTCTTTGAACCGAACGGAGCCCAGGAAGGATATGTCTTATCTCTATTCCCTGTTCTGTCTCAATGCTAAACCTATGTCTTTCCCATCGCTGACAGAATAACGGGAGCTAGTCCGAATTACAGCAAGAGAAATACGAGGGCAGATCGGAAAGTAACGCCCAATAATTTTTTCTCCGTTGGTATTGCAAGTGGAATGTTGAAATTGCACGGCGAGATAGTGTGAAGATCGCGCTATAGAAAGTATTTTATTTTCATGTGCAGGTCTAGCAAGTGTAGCTGAACTACAAAACAAAAATGCCGCGCATGTTACTGTCGTCAACGTGTGAAGAGCAGAGAAGTGTAATGCGAAGTTTGTGAGTCAAAGGGAATAATTCTAATGAAATTCACAGGGATATGTGTGGAGTTCATGGGGACGTCTGGGTGGACCGTAGCAATGTCTCCAGTGGCGTGCATTCTTCCAAGAGGGCTATAGCAAACGGCATATTGAAAATGGTAGCACGCAGGAAGAAATGTGTTGACAAATTAGGATACTACGTAGAAAAATAGGTCAAAGATGTAAAGTATTAGGTGATTTTTTTTATTTTGGTACCAATTAAACTTTTGAGCAAAAAAATATTGTGCGTTACTTTCCCATCTGCTCTCGTAAATGTGGTGAGACGAGCATTCTCTGCTTCTTCTTTTACTGCCATTCACTGATTAGTGCATAGGCTAGTTTCCAGAAGTGTCTTCTTGTAAGACTTATCCTGAGAAAGTATACGTAGGGTAGTTTGCCATTGCTTTCACTAGTGGGCGATATTGCGCCAATTTTGACGTTTGATTTGAATACCAGATAGCGCAGGCCAAGATACAATATCCCCAATCTTATCCAGTAATTCAAATCAAAACTCTGGTTGGTGCTAAATTGTTAGAGGATTTAATTTTCCCGGGATCGGCCAAGTGCCTTTCTTGGGATCTGTTTACGTGCTAACAAGCGTTCGCATGTATGCTGTCGATTTTTGGCACCTCAAAAATCGCCCAACTTTGACCGGGTTTGAACCTGCGAACTTGGGATCAGTACCTTGGGATCAGTAGCCCGGCATGATAACCACTATACCATTAAAGCCGGTCATTCTTTACTGCCGCGCAATATTTCCACCGCGTTTTGGTGAAGATTTTATTTATTTATTACTTATTTCAACGCAACGTTGGCATGTAGCCATTTGGTGACGCGTTGACAGTGGCCAAACGCGTAGGTGGCGAATCACTGTTGCTCATTTAGCGTTACCCAGGGGACACGTCTGGTAGACCACGGACGCGAGCAACTTTCTCCCCGCTGTGAATTATTATTGTTATTAATATTATTATGAATCGTGAGAGGTGAAGGATTAGGATGATGGTGGGAGGTGGCAGATGGGTGGTGGAAGGTGATCGTAGATGAAGTGATAGGGAGATGATGAGAGGTGAAAGGACTAGGATGAGGGTGGGAAGTGATCGTAGATGAAGTGATAGGGTGATGATGAGAGGCGAAAGAACTAGGATGATGGTGGGAGGTGATCGTAGATGAAGTGATAGGGTGATGGTGAGAGGCGAAAGGACTAGGATGATGTGGGAGGTGATCGTAGATGAAGTGATAGGGTGATGATGAGAGGCGAAAGAACTAGGATGATGGTGGGAGGTGATCGTAGATGAAGTGATAGGGTGATGATGAGAGGCGAAAGGACTAGAATGATGGTGGGAGGTGATCGTAGATGAAGTGATAGGGTGATGATGAGAGGCGAAAGGACTAGGATGATGGTGGGAGGTTATCGTAGATGAAGTGATATGGTGTTGATGAGAGGTGAAAGGACTAGGATGATGGTGGGAGGTGATCGTAGATAAAGTGATAGGGGTGATGCTGAGAGGCGAAAGGACTAGGATGATGGTGGGCCAGCGCTACCTACTGCGCCACTTGGGTGTTCCGCTGAAGCGCGGCTGCCTGCCCGCAGCGTGCACCGCAAGAAGTCGCATTCGTCGGGGTCGACGAGGGCGGCGAAGAGCCGGCAGAGCCTGCCGCGCGCGTCGGACGCGGAGGAGAGCGCGGACTCCACCTCCTCCTCCTCCTCTACCACCAGCAGCAGTAGCAGCAGCAGCGGCAGCGCGAGCCGCTCTCTGGCCAGCGACTCCAGCGCCGCCGCCAAGTCACTCGCCAGCAGCCGCGTGCTGGGCTCGCGACGCAGTTCCACCACCGTCCGCGAGGTGCGCCTCGGGGGCGTCAACCCTAGAGTCCCTATTACAGAGAGTAGCGCAACCGCCGCCATTTAATATTCTCTCACCCGATAGCCCCATCAAGCAGAATGCAGAAATAGAACAGAAGTGATAACAATTAGTGACGTTAAGGAGATGTTTTGGATTATTAATATTGATTTGGGATAGTTTTGCGGTTCTCAACATACAGAATACCACACAGTTCCAATTCTCCTGACAACTGGACATAACATGGCGGGGTCGGTGTAACAATGGAAATCGCTACTCTCTGTATCTAGGGACTCCAGTCGAACTCGACACAGCGATCATTGCAATGCATTGAAAGGGCGGGGTACACAAGATGTACTAGTCGCGTGACCTTTCTTGACGTTTCCCAGCGCGGGGTGCGGAGGGAAGATATTACAGCCATCAGAAGTGTGTTGCCAACTGTAACATTATTAATAATTTTCGCGCCTCTTTCGCTCTTAATACATCAAGATTTTATAGACGATAAAATAGAACAAATAATAAAGTAATTAATAGCAACCACAAGTGAAAATAATTAATATAGCATTACTTATTAATGAGATATATTAGTGTATGTACTTAATTTTCATCTTCTGAATAAATTGAATCATCGCTTGAATTCGAAAGCAGTGATAGGCTGCCCTGATAATTTTGCCGTTTCGTTCCGTGTGAGACCAAGATTTTGACCAAACCGTGCCGATTCGTGTTGGGTTGAGCACCAGGGAGCTCAGGCGTCAAGAAAAGTCGCGCGACTAGTACATTTTGTCGTTCTCCGAAGATTCGGGTCGCGTCGCTCGGGGAGTTGAGGGCTCGCTCGCCAGCGAAGCACTAACTCAACTCTCGTGCTGACGTACGGGAACTATCGCTGCGCTTAACTTACCTTAAAGAAGTTGCTGAAAGTGGTGTCCTTCGGCTCGAATACATTCTTAGCGCCTTCGGAACATATTCTGATTTAAACTTCGAAATAAGTTCTCGAGGAATTACAGCGATTTTCTCTTCAATAGAGCGCTGGAACTCTTTCTCCGAATGCGAGTTTTCTGCATACATCTGATCTTTCAAGTACCTCAAAAGGAAACGTCACAAGGAATCAGATCATGTGATCTATGAGTCCACATCCCACGACTAAATTATTCGATTGTTACTATAAACAGGAATGTTCGTGGATCGAACAGTAGTATGAGCAGTTGCCGAATCCTGTTGAATGTAACCAGAGATCCTTTCTTTTGGTGTCAATTGTTCGAAGAATAATGTCAATGCCTATCTGATTTATGCAAACATCAGAAGTAACGATGGTGTTGAAAAAATAAGTCCTTTATTTTCTCTGAAACTCAATGCACACCACACTGTAATCTTTTTGTCGTGAAGGGGTTCTTCGTGAAGCAGATGAGGGGTCTGCCCTTGAATAGCAATTGTTTTGGCTGTTGACGTATCCACTCAGATGAAACTACTCTTCGCCAGAAAAAAATAATGAGATTGTGTTCCGGAGGTGCCAAGAATTCATTCGAGCCAAAGGACATCACTGTCGGCATCTTCTTTAGAGTACGTTAAGGTCAGCGATAGTTTCCGTGTGTCAGCACGGGAGTTGAGTCAGCGCTTCGCTGGACGAGCGAACCCTCGACTGCCCGGGCGACCCGGCCCGAATCTTCGGAAAACGATAAAATGTACGCTCGGTAGAACGAATCATTCCATGCAGAAAATACACACCACCGTCTTCTGCTCAAATACATGAACAAATGTCTGTCATTTTGGCTGAAAGGTATTTTGTTCTGCACATCAGTTTCTTGACGATTTTTCTTCAATCATATTGTCCAGAAGGTTCTGCTTAAAGTGAAGTGAAGAGGGTATTTGTAGTTATTACTGAAGAAAAAATTACGACGAACGCGGAAAATTTGCGAACTTGACGGAATTGGGTTGCAAATCGCGACAGCAGTGTTTCAGATTAACGTTACGTATGAAACAATGGAAAATTGCAAACATTTTTTAAATACTTTCTTCCATTAATTATGTTAGCTGTCCGCGAAATCATCTAAGGTTGCCAGCCGCTACTTTAAAGCAGGACTGCTCAACCGCACGGGGTGTGACCGAACCGTCCGTAGCGGCCTGCGCGCCACTGGCGGAGAGCCGATCGCGCCCGAGCGCCGTGGTGTCGAGTGTCGTGTGCGTGGTGCGGGCAGGTGCGGCCGCGCACCGCGAAGCTGTCGTCGAGCGCGGACGCGCTGCGCGGGCCCAAGCGGCCGGAGGCGGGGCCCAGGGCCGCCTCGCGGCGCGCGGCGCTGGCCGCCTGCGGGACCGCATGCGGGGCCGCCTGCGGGGCCGCCTGCGGGGCCACCTGCGCTGCCGCGGCGCCGGCGCGGGACGAGCCCCTCGGCGAGGCGCCCGCCCTCGCGACAGCCAAGGCGCAGGTGAGCGCAGCCAAAGACGTGTCGCAACGGGGAATATAGGCGGGAGTGGTCACAATAAATCCAAGTTAAGTAATGAAAATAGATAACGTTTATTAATCAGCTTTGGACTTACATTATGATGACAAGTGAACACCGCAGCACTCGGTCAAGGCGGGCAGTAAGGCAGGGGCTGTAAGGCAGACGGCGGCAGGCGAGGGCGGCCTCAGGCTATCCGCGAGAATGCGACCCAAGTTGCTTCGGTTCCCTCGGGGGTTGGCGCCGCGTTCCGGGCACTCCTCCAATAGCACACGAGAACAACTTCCGGCTGCTGATCGCTTCGGCTCAAGCAAAAATTGCTCGTACACGTGTGCGACTCAGACTGCCATTCCCAGGACAGGGGCGCCCTTATATAGGCGACCGTCGAGCAGACCGGGATGGAGCGGGAGTGGCGCGGGGGTGGAGCGGGGTTGCATGAGTCACAGCCGCTCCCAAACCCCGCGTCACCGCAGGGCACGTTTCGGCACGCCTCCTCTGGGCCCGGCGGGGGTGCGTCTTGGTGGATGCGAGAGTGGGCGCGCCCGTCTGCCATTCGGCAGGCGTCAACTGGCCCAGGGCAGGGCGAGAGAACGGGCGGATTGACCACAGAAGGAACCTCCCATCCACAAGCTCTTGCATATCGGAATCACGCTGATTACCTACCAAAAACAAATCCTGAGTTGCCGTATCTAGTAGCACATATACGGACAGAAAAAAACAACATCAATGAATAATGTAGCCGATCCCCGATGGCCGAGATGACCATGGCAGTAGTGTCGTAGCGATGCGGTCCGAAGGATCGCGGGTTCGATCTCCACCATGGGCATGGTTTGTGTTCGTCCTTTCATCCCTATCATCACCATATCATGTCGTCTTCACAGTTTCTATAACGTTAAACTCAATAGTGGTCGCTAATGACGACTTGATGCGACCTTAAATAAAAAAAAATGTAGATACAGTTTTAAGTTATTGATATCCAACCCCACGGATTGACCCCACGTTTCACACGAAGGTGTCTTCTATAGTAGACATTTTTTAGTTTTATAATTAATGAAAACGTAAACATTATATGTTAATGATTTTCAAACATTCGAGCATTCTCAGTTTTCTTAAACGTATGAGGTACTGTCCTAAAGTGTCTTAAACTTGTGGTAAAACCATGGAATAGTATATATCCTTAATAATTTGTTCTAAAAACCTCGTCAAGTATGTTATTGTTCATGTCATCTCTTAAGAAATATTCTGGAGGGTCCTATGTAGCTTGTATTCGTGTTCGATTTCATCCAAAGTTTGATTTCATCCTGAAAACACTTGTAGTAACATTTTTTCAAAAAAGTTTCTAAACTTTCCAGTACGTATAAATATTATCTTGTGAGCTGTTGTAAAGTGACTACACCACGCCAACCTCAACAATTAACCTCACCAAGCCTCCTCGTACGTGCTATTATTTTGATTTTGGTCGAATTATCTGTTTTCCCGTTACTGCCACAAGTTCACAAAAAATGAGAACAAGAATATATACGAGATCTGTTGGCAAAAGTATCTGACCTTTTATTTCTGTAAATCTCATAGATCTGCATTAAACGCGCCGACCTTGAACCTTCGTGTGCGTGCGTGAATTTTTCCCGCCTGTCGATAACGTCTGTTACAAACAAAAATGAAGTTTGTGCACTCGCGAACGGTAAAGGAAACGAAAGCACTATCAATCTTCTGCGCAGTTCAAATTTCAATCTTCATGCGCAGTTCAAGTTTCGCATCACTTTTGTGCATCTGGGCAGAAGATCGAGATTGCAGTCGATTGCTGCCTGGTAAGGTGTGCAGAAACTTGCTACTGACGCTGAGTTGAGTAAGGTAGAGTGTAATGCTCTCGCGGTTTTTCATTGCAAGGCAGAGCAAAAAGAACATCGAGTTGAAGTCTCACAGGACATGCTGGGCTCCACAAACAGCGACTCCCTCTTCATAATCACTGGTGACTAGTCCTGGGTGTACGGGTACCACCCGGAAACCGAATCTCAGTCGTCACAGTGGAAGAATTCCTCGTCACCAAGACCAATGAAGACCCGCCAAATGGGCAGCAACATCAGAGTGATGATGACTGTTTTCTTTGACTCCCGCGGTGTACCACACCACGAGTACCACAACACCACAGCACCACAGAGCACCACAACACCACAGCACCACGGAGCACCACAGTCAAACAATCACCAAAGAATACTACAGGAATGTCCTCCGTCGCCTACACAAGGCTATGCGGCGCAAGAGACGGAATTTGTTGTCGACAGGATATTGGCGCCTCCATCACATTCGTCGCATTTGATTCAGACTTGTTCGGCGAAAAACCAAACTCCTGTGGTTCAACAGGGTCCTCACGCGCCTCTGAAACTTCTGGCTGTTCCCAAAACTCAAGAGCTCTGTGAAAGGAACACGATTTCAGACAAGAGAGGACATTACGGCTGCAGCAACAATCGAGCTAAATTCCATTCCGAAAGAGGCTTTCTCGGTTGTTTTCAACAATGGCGGCACCGCTGAGAGAAGTGTGTAGAGTCCGAAGGAGACTACTTTGAGGGTGATTAGGTTTGCAGCGTTCCAGATATGACAGTTTTTCCCCGCCAGAGGTCGGATTTCTAACTGGCCTCATATTTATAAGATGTGAAGGCATTTTCACCAAAATCCAAAATAGTATTACGAGTAACATTTACAATTAGCGGAAGGGTTGCTGGAGCTGGTACCCTATCTATTTCCTGCTCCATGCCCATCTGGCTGATTTACACGATGCCAGTAAACGTGCCAGTTGAGGTTGCCAGCAACTGGCAAGTGAAGACTGGCAACGTATAAACACCTTGTTGCAACTGACTGGCAAGACCTTCGCGCCAGTTACTGGCGATGCCAGCTGAACAAGAATGTTTGGTTTACTGGCATACTCACGCTCTCTCCCACCACCACGGTGTCCGCTACGGCGATCCCCCGGGTCTCAACACGTGTTTACACTGCTTTATACTTGCATGGTGATCAATGTAAGCTTATTATTATTATTATTATTATTATTGTTATTATTATTATTATTATTATTATTTGTAAAAGTGATTGGGGAACAAGTCCTCTTGAATAACGGAAGAACAAACTGACAAGTTTGACTGGTTACATACAGTATCGGAACATTTGTGGGATATCTTTTACCAGAATCGCGAGGTAGGAAATGCCGCATTTCTGGCAGTTACAAATAAAATGGGGATAGATAACTTCTCCAGGGCAGATTAAGTGAATAGGATAAAATGTTTACAGAACACTAGCTTTGCACGCCAAAAACTTATCAGCAGCACGTCGCAAAGAGTATACATAAGCTAACAGCAGCGAGAAAAATATCTCATCTTGCATGCCATTACTAGCACTGTGTAAACAACTATTGCCAGTCGCAAAGAGCGCTAGTGCTGTCCAGGTGCTGGCAAACTCGTAACTGGCACATCAGCTTGTAAATCAGCCTTTAGTTTTTGTCGTGCCCGCAGCTGGCGTGTGCGCCGGAGAGCCGGGCGTCGTCGGCGGGCACGAGCGCCGCCGGGGCGTCGCGAGCGTCCTCCGCGGAGGGCTCCAGGGCGGCGTCGGGCAGCGAGTGCCGCGACGAGTCGCCGTCGCCCTCGCCGTCGCCGTCGCCGTCGCCCTCGCGCCCCGCGTCTCCCGCGCCCTCCGCGGGCGGGGGCGACAGCAGCGCCGCCGGGGGCGGCGGGGCCGGCGGCGGCGGCGGCGGCGCGGACCGCGACGAGTCCAGCTCCTGGTGGGAGGAGTCCACCTCGTGGATGTCCACGTCCTCCAAGAACCGCGACACGCCCGGCTCCCGGCGCCGCACGCGCAAAGACGTGAGCGGCGTCGCACCCCTCCTGCACCAGAATTCAAGCGCTGTACTTCCATTTTCCTATTGTAGCTGATGACATTGGGTCATTGTTACCACTGTTAAAAATATCTGTCATACTGTTATGTTACACTGTTAAAAGTGTAACAATGACCTGCGTCATCGGCCACTGTAGAAAAATCGAAGTATAAACGCTCGGTTGATCTCTCAATCTATGTGGTGGTGTAGTGCTGTGTGCGTGTAAGCAGAGAGGTGGAGACAAGGATGAGGAAGGAAGGATCGTGTGCAGCTCGTGGCTTCTTTGTTAAGATACTGCTCCGGCATTCGTCTAGTTTTGTTAGGAGAAACCATGAAACGCTACAAATCGCATGGCCCCTAGAATTCTTCTCCAGACTGCGAATGAGATCTAGGTATTTATACTTCGGTTTTTCTTTCTTGGCGCACGGGGAGGGGTGTCATCAAAACGGAATATCTCACGGTATTTCGCTTCGTTCTCCGTTGTGCCGGCAGGAATCGCATGATCGCCAGCACAGTTCTTGATACAGTCCCGATCATGCGACTCCTAGCGGCACAACCGAGAACGACACGAAATGCCGAGATATTCCATTTTATTGACCCCCCCGTGCGCCAAGAAAGAAAAACCGAAATATAGACTCGGATGTTAAGGCACCAAGAACTTACGTTTTAGGCACCTAAAAAGGCACTAAAATTTTCTTAATCAGGCACCGAAAAATCATTAACAAACTTAAAATTGGAGGGAAAAAACAGGAATATATTTCACTGCACTTGCATCTAAAATTAGCCAATACCAAAAAACATAAAATTATAGAATAGACTGATAATGAATCATTAGTGCGTGAGAGACTTGACAGAGACACGAGTGCTTTGATTATGTTGCGAATCGGTGCTCAGCGCTTACGTTCCGCGCAACTAAGTGCCCAGAGAGCATCGTTTTTTATTTTATTTGTGCAATGAAATGCGAAAAAAGAAATCTGAAGCCACAATGCAAGCTTCTCGGTTACAAAAATTCAGGAACCTGCAAACCCAAATGATAGCTTCAGTCGAGACAGACAATGGAGATTCGTTACTGGTAGAAAATTTATGTAATTAGTAGAACTTAAAATGATTTAAACTTGTGTTTGTAAGAATATATGCAGGGTGTCCGGGGAGGATTTAGGCTTGAGGATCTTTTACATGCAAGTAAATCTACAACATGGGACAGCCGGCTTTACTTCCCCTCAGAAGGAAGGCGTACGAAGGATTTTTTCGCCCTTAAAAATCCACGGCTTCGATCGGGTTTGAACCCGCAATCTTGGGTACAACAATCCGATACGCTGACCGTTATCCGAATCCGCAAATGGTGTAGGAGAGTTCACGAAATCGCTTTGTCTGCGCGAGAACATGACCTGCGCATGTTGAGTGTACATCATTTCAAAATGGAGTCGACTACGCGTAAAGAGGCCGGAATGGACGAATCTGTTTGTGAAGCAAACATGAACAATAGTTTGGCGTGTTCAGGCAGGGTACAGTATTTTCGAGTTTTTGGAAAAGGTGTTTTACATTCTTCATACTCTCATAAGGGCTCGTTCGGCTCAGTTTCTTGAGATTTCTCGATCTTTTGACTCCATTAACTATAAGGGTTCACTGTAATGGCGTCGTGAGCAAAACAAGATGTCGGTCGTCCACTGGAGGGCGGTGGCGTGTGCGGGTGCGCAGGTGCGCGTGACGGTGGCGTGGGCGCGGCGCACCTTCTCGCGCCTGGGCGGCAACGAGCCGCGCGACTCGCTGGGCGCGCTCATCGGCAACCTGCTCGCCAGATACATCGGCGCCTTCATGAGTGAGTCCCGGCGCCGGCAGGGAGGGGCGTTTTACACTTCGGTTTTTTCTTTCTTTCTTTCTTTCTTTCTTTCTTTCTTTCTTTCCTTCCTTCCTTCCTTCCTTCTTTCTTTCTTTCTTTCTTTCTTTTCTTTCTTTCTTTCTTTCTTTCTTTCTTTCTTTCTTTCTTTCTTGGCGCACGGGGGGGTGTCAATAAAATGGAATATCTCACGGTATTTCGCGTCGTTCTCCGTTGTGCCGCTAGGAGTCGCATGATCGCGACTGTATCGAGCAATGCTGGCGATCATGCGACTCCTGGCGGCACAACGGAGAACGACGCGAAATACCGTGAGATATTCCATTTTATTGACACCCCCCCGTGCGCCAAGAAAGAAAAACCGAAGTATAACTGCATTGGGGGCCTTTGGGCCTAGGTTAATTTGGAAGCTCCCTATTCTTATACTGCGATTTCTCTACCTTTGCCCCTCAAGGACACTCAGGGCCCATCTTCCTGATGGAATATCATGCATAAATAAAAGAGTGGTATTCAAATTACAAATTAATGAATTTTATTTATATCATATGATGTTACAACCCACAATTCCCCCTCCCATGTTTTCTATTTGGTGGGGGCTCACCTTACCTACCCTTATAGCGCGATTTTTTTTTAACTCTGCCCCTCAATCTCCTATAGCCACGATGGAATATCACATGGCATTTCGCGTCTTTCTCGGTCGCCGGTAGAAGTCGCATGATCACAAGCACTATTGATACGGTCGCGATCATGCGAAATCTAGCGGAACGACTGAGAAAGATGCGAAATACCGTGACATATTCCATCGCGAAGATGGGATTTGAGTGGCCTTGAGGGGCAAACTTGGAAATATCGTAGTATATAATTGGGTTTTTATTTCTTGGCGCATGAGGGCCTGATCTACTGTACTTCGAAAGGTGAACTTGGGAAGTTAACTTTCTTGTCTTTGAGCTCCAACGAATAAGCATCTGTCCTGTAGGCGGAGGCAGTGAGCAGGCGATGCTAAGCTCCTGGTTGACGGTTCAACCCGGTATCCCACCAGTCGGGCCGCTGGCGCGTCGACCTTAAGACAGGATTGGGTGAAGGAGACCTAGAGTACTCTGGAATCCACTAATAGAAGTCCGGCGGGACATTACCTACTGTTCAGGTTGTGTTGGTTTACGGTCCAACACAGATCGATAGCCTGAAGGTGCACGCAGTGAGTAGTAGACGAGATGGGGGCCCAAGCCGCCCGGACCTTAGTTCAGGTGGCCCCCAGTTGGGCTCTTGGCTTCGTCGTGGCAGTGGGCCCGATACCCTGGGCGTAGAGGAGGACTAGGTGTCCCGGCGCATGTGAGTGGCACGTCGTCATACAGACGATATTGGACTCCGGCACTAGCCCGGATTGCTAGTAGCTCTGAGCTGGCAGAGCGGCCTTAGACCCAGGCATTGTATGGGGAGGTTGCCGTGAGGGTAAACTGCGTTCCGGTGGGATCCGGATATTTGGTCCGAAGGGGTACTTGTAGGGGGGTGTAGGTTAGAGGCTAACGCTAAGTACTCACCCCGGGGCTTGCCCCCCAATAAAGTACAAGTGCGAGGGGTGGCCATACTGTGGCGTGGGCGCGCGCGACGGGCGTGCGCAGGCGGGACGCGCGGCATGCGGCGGCGCCGCGCGGGCTGCGAGGTGTCGCTGGCGCAGTCCTGCATGTCGCAGCTGCGCGCGGCGGCGGTGGAGGCGGCGGAGGTACCCACCCCCACAGCCTTCGCCTTTCGCTTTGGGAAGCGGAAGGCGACACAATCACAGACTGGAGGACACAACATTTCAAAATGGAGTCGACCTAGGCGTAAAGACACCGGAATGGACGAATCCTTTTGTGAAACAAACATGGACAATTCTGTGGTTACGGGGTAAAAGCTCTTAAGTCATTTTTGGCGAAATTGAGTTAAGTACTAAAACTACCAGTTAAGTATCTATATTTTATTTCAATAAAACGACCGAATTGGAAAATGTTGCTTCCTTAACGAGAAAAACGCGTTGGGAATAGCGTTGAGCGTAGGAAAAAGCGTTGGCTCAATAATCTAACACTTGTTTTCTCCAAACAAAGATTTTTGACTTAAGGACTTTTACCCGTGACCACAGAAGTGTTTTGCCGTGTTCAGCAGGGTACAGTATTTTGAGATTTTGGAAAAGAGTTTTACATTCTTCTTACTCTCATAAAGGTTCGTTCGGCCTCAATTATTCTCGATCATTTGACTCCATTAACTATAAGGGTTCACTGGTCATGGCGTCTGAAAGCATGAAATCTCCAGTTTGTCATGCGTTTAATCTCCGCAAAAATTCACTCACCACGAGGAGTTTACTCAATACTGTATGAGGATTACATGAATGAAAATGATCTAACTGAATATATATACTATATCATTATATTTATATTATTATTTGTAGTAGTACATAATAGTAGTAGTTTTAATATTGCAAGTAATATTATTACTACGAGTATTGATCGATTTTTTAAAATTTCTACGATGGTCAGTTGCTTAGAAACCGTATAGTATGATCAGGGACACTTTTCGTAACAATTCTTTTCCGGATTAAAGTTTCAAGATTAATGTTTTAAATTGTATTTATTTCCTGTTTAAAATATTCACCAGAAGAAAGCAACATTTCAGAATAGAAAGTTGATCTCTCAAGAACTACACAAATCTGTCAAATAACAAGCATTGCGAAGAGAGCACGTTGCATTTTTTGCGTAATTCCATTTTCACTGTCATGAAAATCGCGTCTCACTTATTCTTGCAAATGTGGTCAAAATGTGTGCCAAATGCTGTTAAATTTGTTTAACTTATTATGTTTTTTTCATTTAAAACACATAGGACATTTTCTACAGTCGACTCTGAAAACACATTTTTCAATTTTAAATTTTATTTCATGAAGAATAAAATTGGCATATACCGATAAAACGAAACACAGGTCAGAAAAAGACAGCTTCTGGCGGCATTTTGAACTTCTGTTTTGCGATGTTGGCACACCATTTTTTGCCCCACAGATGAGTGTCCGGGACCGGGTAACCTGCATTCAGTAGTCCACCATTCCACCACTTATGGGTAATTTCATAATTGTTTTTGCAGTTTTTTTCTCTTTGCATTACTTTAATATGTTTCAGTTATAACCTCTCTTTGATCACTTACTAAAACTGACATGTTCGTTTATTGATTTTTTATTATTATAATTATGATCATATAACAACATGAATTTCGTACTTAAATTTAAAATTTGAAAAATGTAGCAAAAAGTTTACATAACTGTAGCGCTTTAAACTTTTGAATTTGTTACTTATTACGAATGATAGCAAGAGCAGCGAAGTTCGTATCTTCGTACGAGCTTTTTTGAATGTAAAATTAATTGATAAAGGGAAAACAGTAGCGATCTTAAAAGCGATGATATCGCATCGAAATATGAATTTCATAAGAAAGGATTATAAGGTGTTCTCAACGCCATGAAGCCACGGAAGTGTACATAAAGAGTAACGGCGTAATGCCTACCGAGAGGAAGAGGTTATATTCAGTGAAGTGATACCAAAAGCACCTCTACGACCGGAATGTAGCCGAGGTGGGCAAAATATACAAAAATTAGACCAAAATTGCTAAAAATATTAAAATTTCTAATAAAACCATGCCCACAAATAGAATCAAATATTTTCCATTTATATACATGAAATTATGCATTTATATTCCAGTTTTTTGTGCCAACATGTTAAATCAACCTCTGCTAACATGCTAAATTGAGTAGCCAAAATGTTAAATGATCACACCAATGGCGTAACGTTCGGGCCTGCAATGCTAGCGGGCCCGGGCAACAGACGGCCTACATTTAGGCGGAAGGTTTTGCAAATGTAAGCATTGTCTATGTAGTAATCATAAGCTGATGAAATGAATTTGTTACTATTATTTGTACTTATTATTTAAGATACGAACACTACTTGTGTTTGCTACACGCTCTTACAAAATTGGGCCCAGATAAACGTTTTGCGGGCGGGTTCGCAATTCAATACAATTCAATTCAATAATGGCTTATTTTCTGTGGCGAGGCTCAGGCGTGAGGCCTCCTCTTCCCCCTGACCACACAAAATTCCGCTTCGCTCCTTTCACTCATTGGCTGAGGAAGGCGGTATCACTCGAGTGATGAAACAGGCGTTTTGAATTTTGCTCAGAGGCTTCATTTACGATGAGGATTTATTTTATTTTATTTTTTAATGCAGTAAATCTACAACATGGGACAGTCGGATTTACTCCCCCTCCAAAGGAAGGATTTTTCCGTACGAAGGATTTTTTCGTTCTTAAAATCCCCTGGCTTCGATCGTGTTTGAACCCGCAACTTGGGTATAACAGTCTGATACGCTAACCGTTATACCACCGAACCGCGTACACGCATTCATTTTGTTACGCTACTGCTCACGTTCCAACGCCTTGAGAGGAGGCGGTGGGCGTCGAAATGAGAACGCGGGGAGCGGCGCCTGTGTGTTGGAGATGGCGGTGGCGCAGCGGCGGCTGAGCGCAGCGCAGCGCAGCGGCGGCGGAGGCAAAGCGCGGCGGGCCGGACGCGGCGCTGGCGCCCGCGCAGTCGCCGCCGGCCGCCCCCGCGCTGCGCCCGGCCTCGCTGTACGCGCCCTCCTCCGTCCCGCGCAAGGAGCGCGCGGCGGCCCGCCGCCCCGCCGTGCCGCGGCCGGCGCGACAGGTGCGGCCCTCGCCCGCAACAATAACATATCCTACAATATACTATATATAGATATATATATATATATATATATATATATATATAATATATAAAGGATGAGAATTGATATTGTTGTATCAATGTGACATGCTGATATTGTCTGTCAACATTGATACCACACAATATCAGTGTTCTCATCCTTTATTGAAAAAGGTATCTACATTATCAACAGTTATACTAATTATATATATATATATATTAGACATGTGATATAATATATATATATATATATATATATAATATATATATATCACATTGTCAGTGGCGTAGCGTCAGGGACGCTAAGATGCTGAACTGCATAGTAATGCCTCTGGTGAGCACGCCCTTCTTAGAGGACCCACCCTTGAAGGCTGTCTCTCGGTAGCCTTTCGTCCGCCGGTGAGCCTGTGCAGTAATGCGTGACGTCATTGCCTCCTCGTTTTACACAGGCAGAATGAAGTGGGAGCCTAACGCGTCTCTCTTCCCTGTCAACAGCTTCAAATGCGTTACGGACGGTGTTAACGAACCGACAAGAAAAGATTGATATGATGTTACATAATACAACTCAGAAATCCATTATTAATAAATAAATACATGTTTAACACATATTTTTTATATTTCTTTTGGAGGGCGATTTCTCTAGGAGAGGCTCCGCCTTACAGCCTTTAATGACGAGCCGCGCCTGAAAGAATCCTAATATTGTATACTTACAAGTGGTTCATTGAGCGAAACACATTTTTGTATTAATATTAAAAGTGGTTTCCTGTGATTGAATTCGGCGCGTTGGTACAAGCTGGCCTCTGATTGCTTGGTATGCTAAAATGGTTCTAGCATCTGCCAAGAGATTGCGAAGGGCAATGACGCATGCGCAGACGGTGAGGTTCCCCCCTCCCCACCTCACCCCTCTCCCAAAGATTCACGAGTTTTTGACGCTAGCGTACGACTGAGCAGGGCGAGGCGTATGAGCAAGATGCGTATAAGCAAGTTGCACTTTTATGCACGAGAGCGCAGCACACTTGACGCTGCCAGTGAAATATTTTTCTTTCTTACTTGAGATTCTCTGCTTGGTCACGGGCATTTCATAGGAGAAATAGTGTTTGCCTACTAATTCTTAATTAATATCCAAGAATATGAATTCTTCATAAAATATATTAATTATTATTTTGGTCTGAACTGTATAAATGCACAAGTGATCTCATTGCCAATCTCGCATGAGAATTAATACTGAGCCATTGCATAATTTGCTTTCAAGAACTCTCCTGACATAAATCTATTGAAGTATTGTAACATTTGTTTTGATAACATAGATTCTAGAGAACATTAAACATCAAAATGTTTGTTGTTATTGTTATTTGGCGTTATTGTTGAGCATCCCCAAACACGCGAGTCACGCTACGCCACTGCACATTGTATTGTTTGAGAGTATGCTGCGATTTTTCTAACTTTGCCCGTCAAGGCCCGTCTTCACTGTGGAATATGTCACGGTATTTCGCGTCGTTCTCGGTCGTGCCGCTAGATATCGCATGATCGCGACTGTATCAAGCAGAGCTGGCGATCATGCGACTTCTAGCGGCAGGACCGAAAAAGACGCGAAATGTCGTGTGATATCCCATCGTGACCATAGGTGCTTGAGGGGCAAAGTTAGAAAAATCGCACTATAATAATTTTAATTACAGAAAATGTAGTGGGGAATTACGAAGCTTGGCATATGATTTTCTCGTGGAAAACAAAATTCAAGTGCCAGAAAATTGGATAACAAAGAAGTCAGCAAGAGTTGATTGGATGACGAAGTATATGCAGCGACACTATAAAATTTCTCTTCGTGTTCCTGAACCCACTAATTTGAATAAAAACACAAGTTTCAATTAACACAATGTTGACGTTTTTTTCAACCATTTAACCCCTTATTTCGAAAAATATGGTTTTCAATGCAAATGGACATTTGGAACATAGATAAAAATGGGGTAGGAACAGTACAAAAGCAGTACAATAGGTCAAGCTGCTAATGACAGAGGAAGGCAATATTGCTATTCTGCTGTAGAAGATTGTTTACCCACATCAGCTGCTAGTCGTTTGGAAATAAGACCTCTTCCTAAAGCAGGACCTCGAGGAGTAACCGGTAAGAGAACAAAGACGTTCAAATCTGCCATTTTAACTAGCACTCCTTTTAAAGAAGGCATTCCATTAAAGTAACAAGAAAGAAAAGATCTATACCACAAAAAGAAGGAAAAACAAAAAAGAAGTTTGTTGTCAGAAAGCAATGTTTCTAAAAAAATACCATGATGTAATATGTCGAAAAAAGGCAAAAGACATATCCGAGAGCTCCAAACATAAGGATGAGTGCCTTGTTTGAGGTATGTGCCTTGTTTGTTTAGAACCATTTCAAATATCAAAGGATGAAGAGAACTGGTGTAGTGTTTAATTTGTAAGAAATGGACTCATGTAAACTGTACTAAAAATTCAATACATTGTTTATATTCCCTGTCATTCGGATGTTGAAAACAATTAAGATTAAATAAAAGTTAGCATATAAATGAATTAGTATTGTAGAGACGTTCGCTAGATTTGAATGTAACAATATTCTAGTTTTCTTTTACATGTGTCACAACGTAGCCAGTTACAACGTGCCCCCTAGAGGGACAGGTTGTGACAAGAGTACTTCTGCATAAAATTGTTCATATATCATTAAAAACATTATGTATTTAAATATAATTATATAGAAATTTATACAAAGAGCCATTCTTTGTTTCATTTATTATAAGTTTTAAACTATGGTCCATACACCTTCAAAAATTAAATTAAAATTGTCACTACTAGATCTTGTCTCCCCTACAACGAAAATGAGACTTGCGCCGTTCTCTTGAGCGTTACGCACGCTATCCGACAACAAAATTCAATCGAAACATTTGGACCCATTTTTGATAATTTTTTAAATATTCCAGATGTGCCATGCAAAGTACGCTCCAAAATTAAAATATCGGTTTCAAATTTAAGGGGACGTGACATCAAGCAGGTCAAGTCGGAAATATCAATTTTTGATCAAATCAGCTGAAAGGTTTAGGCGCTGGCGTTAATCACAGACGGACAGACAGACGTTTTCCGTCCATCAATTTTTCGGTATCAAGGATCCACAAAACATATATTCTGACTCTACAGTATGTTAGAGGAAGTAATTTACTGTACATACATTATATGAACAAGATTTATCCACTTTTGGTTACCTTGATAAATTCTACGGCTCATTGCGCATTCATAATAAGCCCTACAACGACTGCTCATACTGCCTTAATACACCTTGCGGCGACTGACTTTATTCTAACACGACTTTTCACTGGAACTTCATTAAACCTTAGACGATTGCTCTGTGTCTTCATAAACCCTACGGCAAGGGATCACTGGGTCTTTACACACTCTACTGTGAATTCTTTCCACTGCTTCGTAAATACTAAGTCCATTGCTCCCTATGCCATCATGAAGTCTACCGCGACAGCTCATTGGACCTTCATTCACCCTACGGCGACTGATATCTGTGCCTTCATAGACCATTAGACAACTGCTCTCTGAGCATATTCAAGCCACAAGACGACTGATTTCTGGACCTACATAAAGCCTAAGAGCACTATTCACCGGGCCTTTATAAACTTTTAGACGACTTACCTCTGGGCCGTCATAAACCATAAGACGAAGACCCATTGGACATTTGAAAACCCTACGGCGACTACTCGCTGGGAATTCATAAACTATGGGACGAATGCTCTATGGGCCTTCATAAACTCTTAAGACAAAGGCTCATTCATAAACCCTACGGCGACTACTCATTGAGCCTTCATACATTCTTTGAGCGAGTGTTCTCCGGATCTTCATAAACCTTAGGCAACTGCTATCTGGGCCTACATAAAACCTAGAAGACTGTTCTCCGGGCCTACATAAACTCAATGACGATTTGTCAATAAGCCATTGTATACCCTAAGGCGACTTCTCTCTGCATCTTCGTAAATACAAAGATGACTGTTCATCGGGTCTTCATAAAACGTGAGACATCTGCGCGCTAAACCTTCATAAACCGCAAGGCGAAGACTCCCTGGGCGTTCATAACCCAACTGATCTTTGTGTCTATAAATCCTAAGACGAAGGCTCATTGGGCGACGTCTCAGTGATCTTCATAAAAAATAAGACGATTGAACTGCACACCTTTGTAATCCCCAAGACTTGTACTTGCTGGACCTTCACAAGCCCTCAGCAGTGATGTCAAGGTCTCCTGCTGGTGGCAGTGGCACTCTTCGTAGCACCCTGACATGCTACGAGCTTCTCTGTGCAACTAGCGTCGGGAAAGGAAACCATCAGTAGAAATTCTGCTCTCAGCGTCAGTGTAATAGAATTTTAAAGGTACTCGATAAATCACAACTTTCAAACTTAATAGATAACGCTATTTAAATAATATCTATGTATGGTAGCACATATGTCGTTGAACAAGCATTTTCATTAACGAAATTGTTCAAAACCAAGCACGGGGTTCGATTAAGTATTATAAATTTGAGAAATAGTTTACGAATTTGTCTCTCTAGAACCTGACATTACCAACGTAGAATAAAATGCACAGAAAAATCGTAATCCAAATAAAAAAAACAATAACAAATGTTCTTAAATGTACTTATCTAAATACCGCCTAATCGAATTTCAAGTGCAAAGTGAAAAAGCGTTCAGAGCGACTTCGATTACCTACTGCTCTCTTGTGGTGAGGTGATCAACTGCCTCGAGGGGTGATTTCAACGTGCTACACGTGCCACGGACTGCACTCGTGGCACCGACCTGGACGTCACTGCCCTATACTGCGATTTTTCTAACTTTTCCCCTCAAGACCACTCAAATCCCATCTTCGCGATGGAATATGTCACGGTGTTTCGCATCTTTCTCAGTCGTTCCGCTAGATTTCGCATGATCGCGACGTTTTTTTTTAAACATTTGTCGCGTATTTCTCACGACGCGTCTCCTAGCCCCTTGCGGGGCGTTGAGCGCATGGAGTAATTCTCCCTTATATTAATTATTTCTAATTTTTGGAGTAATCCTAGTGTCAGTAGTCTGTGTGTCGTCTAGAGGACCGCCAGGTAGCATCTCCGCGTACGCGCCTCACACCGCGTCACTACCCAGCGGCCAGAATTGGGAAGGAATAAGGAATGGGGTGAGGTTTAGGACACTTTACAAAGGTTGTGTGAAGCCCTTGTGAAGTAGCCGAACTCGTTTCGTCGGGACAAGTTTCACATTAGGGAATCGACGGGAATCGAACCCGGACCTTATTGGTGAAAGGCGAGCGGCTTTGCTCTGAGCCAAGAGACACCCGTTTCAAGCAGTGCTTGCGATCCTGCGACTTCTACCGGCAAGACCGAGAAAGATGCGAAATGCCGTGTGACATTCCATCGCGAAGATGGGCTTTGAGTGGCCTTGATGAGTAAAATTAGAGAAATCGCAGTATAAGGCGAGCGCTGCTGCGTGGATGGGTTCGAGCCGGTGTGTGTGCGTGCGGCAGGCGCGCTCGGGCGAGAGCGTGGCCGTGAGCGAGGGGCGTGGTCACCGGCGCGGGGCGTGCGGCGACGGCGACGGCGACCACTCGCGCGCCAGCGACCGCGCCGCCCCGCCCGCCCACGCCCGCGACCACCACCACGACGAGGAAGAGGAGGAGGACAGCGACGACGACGACGACGAGGAGGAGGAAGAAGACAGCGACGACGACGAGGACGAAAGCGAGGAGGCCAGCGACGACGCCCGCCAGCGCGCCGCGCGGGAGTTCAGCGCATCGTTCTTGCCCGAGTGCGAGCGCCAGCTGCTCGAGTCCTACCTCTCCGGGGACTACGACTTCGCCAGCCTGCTGGAGCCGGTGCCCGAAGTGCGGGCTTTGTTTGAGGTACTTCACAAACACTGGGTTGGAACTAGCTCCTCTTCCTAGCACTCGGAACTCGACTAATACTGGGTTGGAACAGAAGTTAGCTAGCTCAACTTCCTAACTCTCGGTACTTGTCCAATACTGCGTTGGAACGAAAGTTGGCTAGTTCAACTTCCTAGCTCGTACTTGACAAATACGGGGTAGGAACGAAAGTTGGCTGGTTCAACTTCTTATCTCTCGGTACTTGACAAATACTAGGTTCGAACGAAAGTTGGCTAGCTCAACTTTCTAGCTCTCGGTACTTGTCCAATACTGGGTTGGAATGAAAGTCGGTTAGTTCAATTTCCTAGCTCTCGGTTACGGAACGCATACACTAACGGGTGCGACTTGCTTGATAGTCAATTATTTCGTGTGAACCTGAGTATAATTTCTTAATTTCTTCCTCAATTCCATTATTTAGCATTTCCTTGAATATTCATGAAACATTCACCCTTGCGATACTTCCGTATATTAGACTTAGCTCAATAGCTGGTAACTAAGCGTGTTCAATGAAACTAAACTTTTCTTCGAACGGAATTGATTCACACTCTAGTGGCTCCTCGGATCTCCTCAGCGAATCTCGCGACAATGACAGCTGCTGCACAAAGTACTGCATGTACATCACACCGTCTGGTCACCGAGAAGGGGCTGTGAACGCCTCAGATGAAAACATCACTATTTATTCAACCTTTAACATTTCAAAACAAATCTGTGTAATTCAATTTAATGGTATTTCCTAGTCCGCTACTTAGACCGTGTCACCTTTCACCTCTATGTGTTTTTATTGAATTGTGTGTTTGTTTCGAATTTATCCATTATATGTCCCGTATAGGGCAATTGGGCTCGACACCGTTAGATCCAGGGGTTCCTTGTTGGTCACCCAACCAGGAACCCGCGATATCTCGAATTCGCATAACCTTCGTTACTTAACGTAGGTAATAAATTCGGCCAGTGACGCCGTTTTCGCGGTCGTGGACATTCAGTAGAACCATCCCAGCATTCGCCTAAATTACCGAGGGAAACCAGGAAAATCCCGGTCAGAATGACCGGCACAGGGATTGAATTCAGGCCTCCCGAATGCGAAGTCAACGCGTTACGCCCTGAGCCACTTCGCTCGGTCCAACTCTATGTCCCGGGTTTCAAATACCGGTCGATACACTTAATGGTGGTTGAATCGGGTACACTCTTCCCTTGCTCTTCAATCCACCGTACAAAAGCTGAGATAGTTCAGTCGCAAAACTATTGCCGATATGGGTCTCTGAGCAAGATGTCTACGGTTCGAGTCCCGACTGTAGCTCATTTTTGAGTCTAGAGTCACAGCTGGGTCGGATTCGTCCGCTGACTGGAGGAGAATAATTCTAGTGTGTGGCGTCGTGGCAGCGTTTCCAAGCGGGCGGCAAGACTGAGCCGGAAGCTATAGTGAAAGGGCGCACCTGAGCTAAAAATAAAGGGGCGACAGGATGTGACTGCTCCAGGAAACATCCCACGCAAACAAATTGTTGAGAAAGGTTAGTAGCGAGTCTGCGATGATTGTGCAAGACCCCTGGAATTGGCTAGCCATCGAGCCTGGGGACGCCGACAGCATGATGCCGGGTGGGGGAGACGGGGGGGTACATAAGGCAGGCGCTTTCTGCGCTCGCGGAGATTCAGATAGATTCGTAGAGCTTGTTGTTAGCCGACAGGCTGCGTGGAATCTGCAGTGCACTACAGCACGTGGTTTACGAGGCGGAGACCGGTTTGGCGCCGGGTCATGTAGGTACGTGGTTACCGGGGACTTAACGTCCGATAGCATCACGCATTGTACCTGCTTTCGACCAATGGCACTGGGCTGTAGGGCCTAGGCTTAACGGTTAGCATATCGGACTGTTATACCCAAGTCCGCAGGTTGAAACGCGATCGAAGCAGGGGATTTTAAAGGCGAAAAAATCTTCGCACTGAAACATACTATCTAAAATCAAATCTCACTAAGTGCTCGTAACTACTTCCGAATATTTTTAATTGTCTGTTTATGGGAGTCTGGGTGCCAGGAAATAATTAGAATGAGATTATTCGTTGTCTGCAGATTAATTTTAGCAGGCTTCACTACGCCGTACTTGTTCAGTCGGTCGGGTTCTAATTTATAAGTATTGCTTACCCATTATGCAATCACTTATTCAATCTGCCATCCACACGGAGTGGCCAGGAATCTGAAAATTTTTCCATAAGAACGCCTAATTCTGGATTGCACGTATTGTAAAATAATAATCAGCTTTCTTTCAAAAATATCAACTCTAATTTATTATAAAAAACTAATAAATTAGTGAACTTTCCAATTAACGTCAACTTTAGACACAATAGCTATTATACCAGCTTCGAATTCTTTTGGGTCATGACCTGTTTTGAACTAATAGTTCAAATCAACAAAGACCTGTGCACCATGTAATTCTTGGCGCGCAGTCTTCAGTTCCCCTTCGACGGCGCCTCGTAGAATCTTCTCAGCTGTCCCGCGATGACTTTTTCTACACTTAATAAATCTCCGTTTGTTCAATATCCGACTGTACCGTCCATTACATTATTATATTAATCACGTTAACTACTCTATGTTTGCGTCACTGACGGACGCCTACACGCGTACTGTTCCACAATGAACAAATTCCCAGTCTATCTTCTAAACGGCGACTTATTCTGTTCTAATGTTGCGAATATAAATTTTTAATTCATACCACCCAAAGCTAAGTCTTTTTTGACTGATCGCTGGCGTGTCATGACCAAGAGTTAACGTCCAAGTCATCTTCAAACTTCAAGAAAATTATTATATCCCATTTTTTCAAGAAAAGAATGTTTTCCGCTTTGATTATTGATTTCCATATGTATCTTTTTTCGTTACCAAAATGGACCCTAATGATGACTGGTTACTCTGCTCCCATTGCGACCGCGCGGCGATTTTCTCTTGACTCGGCTATAACCCACTTCTGAAATACATTTCCCCCACATGTTAATGGTTCCCATTTTGGTATATCACAGTACGCCTTCCTTCGGAGGGGAAGTAAAGCCGGCTGTCCCATGTTAGTAGATTTACTACATTTAAAAGATCTCCAATCTTAAATGAAGCCTCTGATCTAAATTCATTTCGCCTTAGCCAATTTGCCGTTTCGTCGCCCAAGGAATACCTTCTTTCTCCGCTAGTTGGTGAAAGGAGCGTAGCGAAACTTGTGTGGTCAGACGGAAGAGCGGGTTCATGGCCTGAGTCTCGCTACGTAAAATAAGGCTTCAACTCAATTCACCGCTTTTGCTCTCAACGGCTCTTATGAGCAACAAACGCGTCGCTCGCAGGCGTGTTGCAAAGGCGCGTGCGTGCGCAGGCGGTGGGCGGGCGCTCGCGCGCGCAGAACGCGGCCGCTGCGAGCGCGGTGCGCGCAGACGGCGGCGGCGGCGGTGGGCGGCGGCGCCCGCGCCCCCGCCAGCAGCACCCGCCCTCGCCCCCGGCCACCCACGCCACTCGCCCGCCGCCCGCGCGCCACCCCCGCGGCCGCTGCCCCTGCGCCAGCCCCAGCCGCGGCCCGCCCGCCAAGAAGCACTGACACCCCTCGCCCATTTGTACTTTCTTAACAAATAATCGCAAACTTTTAATAAACAAGTTCGTTTGTTACTTTGCATTACTCTCCACGTAGAACCCGACCGAGCGGAGTGTAGGACCGGCGATGAGGACGGTACTGCGCTTTGCTTTGCGTCGGAAAGAGACGGAGCTATTGCTATACTCAATGCAACTGAAAACTGAAACATTGATCTAGGCTAAGGCCCGAAGGCGTATACATGGCTCTCTAGTAATGCCATATGTTTAACAGTATCCGTGATGCCCATTTAAAACCACAGGGAAATGTCGACACGTTCGATAACTATATTAATAAAAGTTGATAACGATGTGAAGAATGGAAGTATTTTGAATCCCTAACAGTAACCATATGCGTAACATTCAGTGGCAGCTCGTGCTTAGGTTGCACGGTTGCACAACCCCCAGATAATCGAAAAATATCAGGAATATGTATTTTCCTTTGAAAGACATTCAAGATATTGTAGCAATATCGATGTATATGAAATCATTTTGGAACCAAAGTGTGTCCAACCGGCGATCTCTCCGGTATCTGGTGCCTTGCCTCGAATTGCACCACGCTCTTCGATATTGCCTGTGTTACTGCGTTTACTGCAATAACTCTTTGGCCCTTCGATTTAACACGGGCGGCATACACCGTTTTAGTGGCGTAACCGGAGGTGGCGCTGTCTAGCGCTGCGCGGCGGCCGAGGGAGTCTTAGAGGAATACCTATATTCTGTCTTCCTCTGTCTCGCTGCAGTATAATTTTATGAGTTTCACTTGTTATTGACAATACACAAGTTCAGTAAATACTTGCCGGTATTGAATTCATATTTTCCCTATTTGACGAAATTATTTTCATTCGATGTAAAATTTGTTGATTAAAAACCTTCGTTTGAAGAGTGCAGTTTGTTTTGTGTAAAGTTGGCTGTCGTGGAAGAAATCCCCCTTATCTTCCTTTTCTTATGGACGCAATATCTTCCGCCGACGCCACAGTCGTTTCCCGGTCATTTTGGGAGCGTGTGTAGTGAAATGTGTAGTGAGTACAAAAAGTGTGTGATGGATATTTTATTAAGTGTTGTTATTTTTGTTGTTGTGTTGCTGCCTGTAAAGGGCGTACGTAAGACTGACAGTTTTTTGCATGAGTGTTTCATTTTTCTGAGAGTGAATACAATGCACAATTTACTAAAAATTCCTTTCGGTTCACGCCCTATGGAGGATTTCTAAATACAATAATTTTATTTCGTTTGTAAACGCCTGAGAAAGTGATAACCCTCATAACATGTGTGCTCTGCGGGCAAGTCTACAGATCCCCTGTCCCAAGTACACTGCTCCACAGAAAGAAAAGACTCTCATTTAAAATATATTTCCCGGTATACTATCATGCAGTGGCATAGATTTTATTAATTATTTGATATTTTAAATATTAATCACACACAAAATTAAATTAGCACAAAAATACAGAAACGTAAATGAAAAAATTGAAATAAAAAAAACCTTTTCAAACCAAAAATAATTAATTTATAGTGTTGTCTTTATTATTTACAATTATGTACATTTCTAAATTGTTTTCTGATAAATTATTACATGATCTATCATCTGATATGTTTCAAACAGGAAATACTTCGTTCTACATTTACATTTGCATGCCGAGCCTCACTGACGTGCGTGTACACATGGCTAAAAGCGGTCAAAAACTACGTCTGTTCTTTCCCGTATCTCGCAGGAGAACACTTATTCCGAGAAATTCGATGAATTTGAAACGCAGTGCAGACTGCCACTAAGCTTCGCGCTCGGACGTAAGGTCCAATGTGACTCGCGCAGCATGCAGTCTCATGTTGATACAGTTCAGCGAAGACAAAACGGATGTACAAGTTGTATGATCCGATTGGGAAGATACCCCGAAGTAGCGATGGCTGAGCGGCCGCAACCAAGGGCCGCGGACTGGGTTCGAGGCAGATCTGTATATCCCTCATTCCCAAATGCAACCCCTCAAAAATTTTAATGAGACAATAGGCATCATGAAAGGTATAAACGCGCACTTCACAGGGCAACAAAATACGAAATTGACACGTATTAAACGGCACTCTAGTTTCACAGAGCGCCCGAATGCACTGCCGGGTTAAGTCATGGAACCTTTCATCTTAAATGAAACCTTTAAAAGGGGTCAAGGGTCATTCCATATTAAATCAACACAGTTTTAATTAAAATTTTACCTCACCATCTTAGATTCAGATGAAATTTGACACATAGGTAGTATGACTGGAGAATAAGAAAACTACAAATTTTGAGTAAAATATTTCCACCCGTTTCTGAAATACAGCTATGTAAAATTTTGCAAAATTGGGTTCCCGAAAATTTTTAAATTGATGTAGAACCTCACCAAATTAAGATAGAGAGCTGGAACAGGTGTCATTTTGCAGCTTTTATAAAGGCCTTTTATATGATATACAACTCCATAAGGGTTGCGTTTAAACCTTTTTCAAATTTGAATTTAAAATTTTGATTTTGAGTTTTTTCAAAATGCTCATCTTCAAAAAAACTGAAAAATTCTAAAATATTCCATGTATATATCCAAACAGATGGTGCAAGTTTAAAAATGGGACTGCAATGGGTTCATATGGTAATCTTTATTTAAAATGCAGAATATTTACTTACTCTAGATTTTACTGATTTAAAATGCATTTATAGCCCTAAAATATACAAGTTATTAATTTAGTGTTTTTATTGGCGAGTGTGATATGATGATTATTATTATTATTATCATTATTATTATTATTATTATTATTATTATTATTATTATTATTATTATTCCACTACATCACGACTAAAGATGTTATGACTCGGCAACATTTCCTTGCGTTTACAGATGCCATTAGTTGACCTAGGCAGCTGAGATGTTTGCGAAGGATCGCGAGTTTGAATAACACCTCGGGCATCTTGTCACCCTACACAATTCTTTAAACTGCAGTAAAGTATGGATGGGAATTGTGCGAAAAAATGGCCACCTCTCTTCACATCAACTGTCTAGATCTACCAGTTGATGTAAAACCTCCTCTTCATAGTACATGTTATCTTTCATGTAAGATTTATGAATACCCGCAATGTGGCCATGATTTCGTTAGTTAGTTAATGCCTTACTTTACGTGGCGAGACACTACGCTCCTTTCACCATCTAGCGGAGAAAGAAGGTATTATCTCGGGCGAAGAAACAAAGATTGATGATTTCTTGCGCATTATAAAGTGGGTGACCCAATCCGGCCCTGCTCGGTGGCTCACTGGTTGCTGCACAACGGATTTTCGAAATTTTGAGAACTTATTGCGTCGTAAGGGTCGAATGAGAAGGGTATCGGCAGATCTCTTCATCCTATAATGCGATTTTTCTAATTTTGCCTCTCAAGGCCCGTCTTTACGATGGAATATGTCACAGTATTTCGCGTCTTTCTCAGCGCTAGCTATCGTATGATCGCGACCGTATCAAGCAGTGCTTGCAATCATGTGACTTCTAGTGGCACGACCGAGAAAGACGCGACATGCCGTGTGATATTCCATCGTGGCCATAGGGGCTTGAGAGGCAGAGTTAGAAAAAATCGCACTATAAGGGGGAGAATTGGGGGCAGCAAATCGGGGAAGGAAAGATAGTTGTTTGAGCATTCTCCTGGAAGTGACGAAAGAAACCGCCGATCCGAAGTCGAACTACGAATTCGATGTGGAGAGAAACTACTAATTCACTGACGCCTATCACACGTACTTTCACCTGCTAGTGTGCTTGCCTGATCGTGTCCAAACCAATCGGAGACACTGGAGTTAGTTTACCACCTCCTTACACATGACCATAGGATCAGTTTCTAAACAAAGGATGTCCTTGCCTGAACTCATTGAAATTATTCAAAAATAAAAAGGATTTCCAAAAGAGAAAAATATGTGCTCAAGGGAGCATCCATAAATTACGAACTAACGCTAAAGAGGGGGAGGGAGTTTGAAGCTGCGTTACACTGTTTTGTAAGGGTATGGGGATATTAGTTTATTATTACGTGGCACTTGATATTTTTTTTTCCACTTTGCTGAAATAATTCAGTTTTTTATACTAAAACATTAAAATATTAACTAGGTAATTAATTTAATTTTAAAAGCAAATAAATTAAAGTTGTTAGATGGAAATTGTTACAATAAATGGAATTTTAAATCAATTTTTTATTCAATCTGTAAGATTGAGTAAAGAAAATATTCAAAACTGATATTTAGTGCATTCTAGAATCCATTGAATTTATCGCAGTAGACTTGCCAATGTGTCATCCTTGACGGCGGGTCCACGGCTTGTGATTAATTTTCTCGCCTATGCATCCTTCCGTCACTCACAAATTGCTCCAATCTTATTGTTAGGTGAAATCAGCAACTAATTCTGACCTTTATCATGAAGTTTAATATACAACACAAAATTAATACAAATTTTTTTTACTGTCTTATAATTCTTTCACTTCCTGCATGTACAAGGGGGGGGGGGGCGGCTGTTGTCGCATTACCATCGCACCCTTCATCTACTGTAGGAAGCATTGCCATTACCCAATTATTTAGGGGCATTCAAGCATGTGTTACAGAGGGTGAGGGGGTATTTAAAATATTCCAAATCTGAGTTATTCTACAGCCCCTCTACAATTTAGTTAGTTACCAATAATAATTATATTTTTGAAAAGAAATATTCAGTAATGATATATTTTTATTAGAAATGAAAACATTTGGAGATAAATATTTTCTTAATTTCATCAAAAAGTTGGGTTTCACCACATATTATGTAGAAAACTTATTACCTATGATTGTACTGGGGGGGGGGGGGTCAGTTGGGGCAACTTGCCCCAGGCCCTGATTTTGAAAATAAATAAAAAATTATTTCTAAAGCAAATTTAATGCTGTAACTCATTTCTGTTGCATGGAGAAATGAATTCTGATTATGAATTGGGAGAGGAAGACATTTTTTGTTTGGAATATGGGTTCCCCTTTGATCAACTGGCCCAGACCCCTGATTTTCTTTGTGCACTTCAGCTATTTCGTGTCATAAATTTGCCTCTTCTGCCAATATTACAGTAAGTCTCAGCATTTGCTGTTCTTTTCCAGTTTAGGTCATGGTACTAAAAATAATTCTATATTTTTTATTTATATAATTCATTAGAACATTATTAATATTGTTGTGTATTAAATATATGTCATTATTTTAGATTATGGTTATGTATTGTGAAGGCCTATGGGAGAAAAAAACAACCTGTGTAAACCACTTGTAACATAATTCCAGCCCTGATAAAGGCCCAATAAAGAGGGGAAAAAGAAGGAAGATGAATAACAATAATAATGACAAATAATAATAATAATATTAGTATATACAACGAACAATTACAATGAATAATCATTTTTCTTTTCCAACATTTCTCCCCTTCATTGGGCCTTCATCAGGGCTGGAAATATGTTACAAGTGGTTTACACAGGTTGGTTTTTTGATCCCATAGGCCTACACAATACACAACTTTAATCTAAAATAATGTTGTTTGTCTAATAATAATTCTTTTTTCTACCATGACTCACCTTAAGAACATCAAAATCCATCCTTTTTATGTGTTTTTTCATAATGAATTTTTATTTCTATAAATTTGGCTGTGCGGAATAATGCAATAAAGACTGTATCCTTTAATTCTGTATTGTAAAATGTAAATCATTGAAAAACATTCCTCAAAGAATGATGAAACTTGTTACCTGACAAAATGAGACCAGAACTAAAAATATTAACCGGAAATTCACTATTTTAATGTTCATTAAAATAAAAATTGGAAATATTTTAATTTTACGCAAAATTCTGATAACTGAAAATAAAAGGAACATATATATTTTAAATATCTAATTCATGACTGATTGTCTAAACAATGAGCAATACCATTTCCATTGTAGATCAGTCTTTTTTTATTTCATTCTAATGGCTTCTTAAAATTAACATTTTTTAGCCTTCAAGTGAAACATTTAGCATTAAAAAATAATATCTTTATGAAGAAACTTTTTATTTGTATTCTTTCAACAGGCTTGCTCATTTTATTTCAACCTTTGACCTTTACATTCAATAACAAAGTTAATGATAAGAATTACACTGAATTTGCATTAAGCATTGAACTTTGCAACTAAGCATTAAAAGGTCACTTTTCAAAGTAAAACAAAATATGTTTTCCCTAAATTTCCTATATATGTAAACACTTTTGAAAAACTCATTAAGTTTATAACTTTAATCACATTTTCTGCATAATGTGGACATATTACTAACAATGTGGAAGCCAGAGGAATTCAAAACTAATTCACAAGACTCAAAATTGAACAATGGTTCTGTACACGCTCATATTATCTCTTCTTTACAGGCAATTGTACATAATTTTGGCTTTGACAGATAAAACATTTTTCCTTGAAATTATATAATTACACAACACTTACCAAATTTTTCAAGAAACATAATTTACTGTCAATTCAATATTCCATACCATCATCAAGGATAAAATGAAAAATGTTATAAATTAGGCAGCAAAAATTTTAGAAGCTCTTGTACAAATTGCCATGAATAATGATTTTTTCATAAATAGAACCTACAAGTTTTTGACTTGTTGCATGTCTATGCTTAAGAAATATTACCTTTTCCTAGTTTTACAGGAGACCAAAAATAATGTATTTATTCTTCCATATTTACATTTATACTTATATTATTTTATACTTATATTTGATATTTAAAAAATACCATTTTCACAAAATAAAATCTAATTCCTTTTTCCTTGTTTAAGAGTGAATATTTAATTTGAAGAAGTAAATTCAATTTTGATTACAACAGAATCTCAAGGTACTATTTCTTAAGTGTCAATGTGTGTTTTCAGGAAATCAGTATTCTTGAAGATATTTCACAAACACATTTTATAATATAACATTTTACATGAATAAGTAACATATTACAAATTTCTGTAAGTAAAATAATTCTTTGGTTCAAATATAATAATAAAAAAATATCCTTCAATTGTGTAAATATGGTGCTTGTTTATTCCATTAATGAGGTACTCTTATGGAACACATTCTCACAATGTTTGGAATTTAATATATAAAAATGACATGTAGCAATTATTCATTGATTCAAAAAATTGATGTTTGAGAAACATGGGCATTGCAAACTCATTCACAGTACTTGTGATAATTTCAGAACATGTCTGGTATGGCTGGTTAACCATAATAAACTGGTATTAAATAAAATAGGCTACTACAATTTCTTAATTTAAATCAATTTATTGTTTGAATAATTTCAAGAAAACCATTATCTTCACACCACTGGAAGCAATGCTGATTTTAATCTGTAATTTTATTTAATGTAGTATGCTTCTCCCTGATTTTGTGACTTTGCAGGATGCTTGGACTTATGCATAGTATTATTTTAACTGATGATACAAAGTATGTTTATGTAGCCTTGGTTCGAAAGGAAAATTAAAATGTATGAAATTGCGTAGTAACGTAAAGCTCAGGCTCATACCGTTTTAGTTTCTTAGTAGAAATATGAGTAAGTTAGCAAGGATGCACCTAACCACACTTTTTGAGAATGTCAATATGGTACCAATAAGTTTTGACAATTAATTACATATTTATGATTGTCTTGGAAAAATAAATTTGTGATGTACAAAAGTATGTGAATTAGTAACATTTCAGAACTATTTCACAAAAAAATATACCAATCACTTTATATGAAAAGAATTTGACGTACGTCCAAAATTACTTCGTACGCTTATCATAATGCAAATGCACTTGTTTACTCGACAATAAAATTAACAAAATCTAATAATTATCACCCAGCGACCTCGTCAGCTGATCAGCATCTAGCTAAGAAATTAGAGCTGTGCCATACAATGTCGAATTAAGGAATTCCAAAAAAGGACATTAAATCTTTCGCTTTCAACTGTTTTGCGATCTAGTCAAATTACTTTTCCCTAATATAGTTAAAACTGTTTGTAACTACTGTCTTACAATTTAACAACTTCACGAACGACCTACAATACTCGTCGTTTTTTACGAAATGGAATGTCGAACGAATTAGGTAAAAGCAAGAAAATGACATTGCAAGTATTCTTCGTATATAAAATTATATTACAGAATAAAAATTGAAATGAAAAATTAAACGGTAAATTTTGACTCCATAGAGAATCTCCAAAAAATATTAAGAATCTCATTTGAACTCCCCAACGTCAGCTGGTACATGAGAACAAGCGAGCAGACAGAAATGGCGGCGCTAATGCAAGGTGTTCAGTATGGTTTGTCATCGCAAGGAACTTTTGATGAAAATAAGTCTTTGATTTTGTGAAACTTACAGATTCTGCGTTCCGTGCTATTGAAGAATATTTGAGGAATAAGGTAAGGCAAAACAAAGTGCCTTATATCAGATGAGTGATGTGTAATAGGTGATGTGAGATATGTCTGTAGTGTGTGTAGTAGTCGCCATATTTTGGAATGGTGTCGAGTTCCCTAATTATTAAGATAACTAGCCTGAGTTGAATCGCTGTTAGTCAGCTATAATGTTCCTCGATTGCTGTTTGAGATCGAAAGGAATGAGATGGCCCCAACAAATATTACACGAATAAATTACGCCACGTCAACGAGCAGGTGCGAAAATTAGGTTGGAATAAGTTTCCTCTTAGTTTTCGCGATAGTTAAAATGTGTCTTCGAAATGTGATGATGTTAGGTCTTGAAAACAATTTCCTGCGTTCAAAAAAATTTACATTTTTAATAGCTATCCTCTGTGGCACGAGTAATTATTTGTGCAAATGCTGACATAAGGATACCCAAGCTGAGGTGTGTCTCAATTTTTTAAAATATTTCCCGATTTATCGATAATTCCGAATTGTGCATTTGTGTGCTGGAAATCCAAGTGTCGTTTCTGTGAATGTGTACTCGAGTGAATTTTCTCACCGCTGGAAGGCGAAATCAACAGCTTTATTTTTTCACCTTTACTACACACATTGAAACTTTTTTTTTATGCTGTAAAGGGTGTGATATTGACCAGATACCATTGAAACGAGGTTGTGTCATTATAGGAGTGCAGAAAACAATATAAATGTACCTGTGGAGCCAAATGGAGTGAAGGTTAGAGTGAACATATGGACAGTTATCTTCCTAAGTGAATTTCACATACTTGCCTCAATTTGACTAATATGTGACTAAAATGGAGTTTTCTGTGATAATGTGCAAATAAAACTATGAATTGCTTTCAAAGTATTGGCCTGTGAACAGAATTATGAGGTTAACTGATGGTATGTCCCCTGTGAACCACATATGGTTGTGTAGTGAATATTTAAAAGGGAGTGATTTAAATTAATATATAAAAAAAGTGTCAATAATGATCATCGTTGAAGTCTTGATTGATTTACAGATGTGTGGTACTAATTTTAGTGGAAGTTTTTGTAGATGATTTGTGTACATTTGTGGATTTACAATTTATAGTTACGTAGCTGCAAGCTTGCAATTTATTAATGGTGTAGCTTTGAGGCTTATGAAAAAATACAGAGTTAAACAGGTATTCGTAATTAAGATGCAAAAGTGTAGTATGTGGTGCTAAAAATGCACTCTAGGAAATAATTCCTGAAGAATATCTTCTGATGATTCGCTAGGTAATTTATGATTCAGTGCTTATTTTTTGAAAATGCTGTTCATTTGCATTCTTTCATCGAGAGCCTTGAAGCTGTGATGCGGAATAATGTCTGAGGTCTTATGCTCAACTGTGTTCAAGTAGTGCGTGATGTGCTCTGACTTCAACTTCGTGAGTGCTGCTGAAAAAGTATGATGTGGAGAAGAATTATGAATAGGAAAACAGTCTGCAAAAGACCCATGTTTTATACTCGAGAATTTATTGATAAAACTTTTTACCATATGTTGTTTGGGAGGGTAAAATGTTAGTTAGCATTTAACTCGAGTCTCTTGGTGTTTATATGATAATTTTCTGCTTCTGAAAGCATCGTAAATTGAAAAGATCTTACTTAATATTGAAGACATTTTACATTCTTGGGGTGTCTTTGTAAGAGTTATAGATAGCCTGCAAACTTTTACTCATGCTAGTCTGAATGAATTAACTAGTTGTGGGCTTTATGTTAAACGAGTGTATAAAAAAAAGAGAGAGAGAGAGAGAGATTGGAAAGTACAATTTTATCATATTTTTTTCCATGCATTTCAGTGGTTGCATTCAGTTCAGTTCTTCATAAGAATCATAAGTTTTATAAATTCAGGGAATTAGGATTGCTTAATTTTTACAATTTTAGTTGTTCTTGGTGTAGAGTGAGGCCAGGAATACTTTGGCTATGGCTCTGACTTTTAAAGATTGGGTATATGAATATTCTAAGAAAGAAGTTTGTGGACTTGGGCTTAAAGGAAGATATTGAGCATATTGTTCATTGTATAGATGAAATATTTCTATTCTTTTGTTTGGAATATTGGTGTGGACAAATATTAGTTAACTTTTGCATGAACTCTAACTTGAGTGTGGTTGTAACCTCTCTTGTCTTGTGTAACTGTTCAACCTACTTTCACAATTGACATCTTGTATATTGATGTGTTCATGCATAACTTTTCTATGTAAACAACTGATAAAAAGTATTTGAAGATTCTCCCAACAACTACCTTATTGGATTAATGATGACCTGCATTATTTTCTTTTCTTAGAATTCTTTTGCAAATGTAAGATGTATTATGTACAATACAGTTCGAAAAATCAAATTTCATTTCAGAGTTTTGTTCTGGATTTGTCTCAAGGATGTAAAAAATCTGCAATTTTAAGAAACTTTTTGCTTATAATTAACAAGATGTCAGATCAGTTTTCAAAAGAAGTATGGTTGTGGAGCCACATGAAGCACGCAATTTCTGATTTTGCAAAGTTTCCTGCTGTTCAATATAAAATGTTTTATGGGATTCCATGCAAATTTTCTGTTTGATGCTTCAGTCATACATGATTTACTAATATCTAATTTTAGTAACTTACCTTGAAAGGTGTTCTGTTGGATTGAAATTTCACTGTGAATGTTTCTAAACAATTTTGTGTTACGTAGGTGATAGTTTTTAGATGCTTGTTTCAAGTGATCATCTGCATTGAAATTTCATTGACAGTATGAAAGGAATAACTTCTGTATTTAAGAAAGTTATTTTCATAACACATCAACTGTCATTATGTAAGATTTGTTTGGAAACAATTTTGAAATTGGCTGAATGTGCTTTTGAAAGTAATTTTTTTGTCAGGAATGCTTTTGAAAACTGGACACATTCACAGATCATTTATGATGATCTTTTCTGGAACATATTGGATGGTTTTCAGGAATGTGTTGTATGCAGGTTTTTTACATTATTAAATTACCTGCCAGAATATGTTAACTATCTTTATTTTCCTAATGGTTTATACAATTGCAAAGAAATGTATGAGAAGTGTAAATTCGTAGGTAACGTAGAATTTGCAGTGTTTCACATGAAAATTTTGCAATAGCAGGAATTGTTAAATGGCCCAATAATCCGTCATTGTCGTCAAGGTCTGATTAAAAATGTAGACAAGTGGTTAGATCAGCAAGTTTTGTATTACTTTCTGAGGTTGATTGTGTTTGAGGGTAAAATGATTGAATATAGCAGTCTTGATGTGTTCAAAGAAATTTGAAATTAATGAAATATTTTCTCAAAGAGCTTTTGAGATCGGTAGTTAAGTGTTCTGCAAGATGTGATTACTCCTTGTCAGCATTTCCACAAATATTACTTAGTGTACTAATATTCAACAAATGAAATGATAGTTCTGTTTGAATTGCGTAAAAGAAAAGGTATGAGACACATTAATACTTGTAAGATCAAATGTGTGCATTGCCCTTGTAAACTTAGAAAGAGATGCTTTAGTACATATTGATGTTGGTATTGAGATTTGTTAGATTGCATTTGAATTTTGTGGGAACATTAGTTTAGGTACTTTTAAGAATTACAATGAAGTAGTTACTGGGATTTTGAAAATGTTTTGGTGTGCAAGAGAGAGCATTATGCATGAGCAATTTGTATGGAGTTGCATGAATTATGAGTCATGTTTGTTAGAATTTCTCTTGTAATGTTATTTTGATCAAATGTGTGTATGTGTTTGAAGTGGATGTAGGTAAAACATAGTGAAGAAGGTACAAATATTATTTTGAAGTTTAATCTTTCCAAGTGAGACCAAAAAATATTAGGTCTTACAATTTCTTGTCTGGCAGTATGACATTCGTCAAAACTTATTTTTAAAATTGTGAATAAGCTATCATAAAGTTTTTGAGAACAAATGCCAATAGACCTTTTTGGAAGTGTAGTACCATATTGATTATTTTAGTTAATATCTCATTTTAAGAAAAGTTTGTTGTGACTATGTGCTTATTTAGATTGAAAGTTTTCTGCACCAAAATTGTTACTTGCCTCCAGTGGCCGAGAAAACGAAAGGCCGAGAAAAAAAATCATTTGTACATAAAACAAATCAAAATTGTCGTTATTTATCCGGGTCAATTGATTAAATATCACCGGTTTCATTTGAAAAACTGTTTTAATAAGTTTGTGACTAATGTAGCTGGGGCGGATCCAGAGACAAATTTTGGGAGGGGAAATTGAAAATGTTTTTGTCGAGTGTGTCATTTCAGATTTTGTAAAATGTCGCAGGCTACACTCGGCTCATGCTGCGATACGATTTTATTCGTTTTAATGATTGTCTGCAAGCTGTACTTGATTTATAAAATTTTTAGGTTCCCCGGTGCGCGCCCCATATTACTTATTATTTTTAATAGAAATTTTAACATTTACTGTTTAATTTAATAATAATTCCGGAGGTACCGGAACGTCGTTCCTCCAGAAATCAAGCCCTATCCGCAAAGTATTTGTGCACGACAATACTTAATAGTTACTGGCGAATTTTAGGGGGGGGGGATTTGCCTCCCCGTGGATCCGCGCCTGAGTGTAGACAGTTGGCTCGCAAGCTGTGCAGGGACGACGTCCCTGCGGGGAGCGCGTGCGCCCTCGCTGTGGGGTGGGGACGGGGCTCCTTGGAGACGAGGCCGCTCCCCCCTCCCTCTCCGCAGCCGCGCGTGGACCGTTTGCAGCTGCTTCCCACCTACTTTTCATCTCGACGTGGATCCAACTTGTGTCGGTGCCTGATAGAGCCGCACAAACATGCCGTATCATCTGTCGAAACGAGCGATAATACTCGATGCGCGTGGTGCGCGGCTGCACTTGCTGTTGAATCGTGGAAATCCGAGCCAGACCATCTCGGCGTGCGCGATACGCACGACTGTAGAGAGCTTTTGTTCACGCACCCGATACGATGACGCGCACCGCTGATAACGCGTGGGCGGGTGGCCCGCAGCGTCGCGACGGCGCGAGATGCACGTGTGCGGCCCGCCGTCTCCGTCGCGCGCTTATCTAACACCTCTCCTCCTCGCGGCTGGCCGCGTGCCACCGCGCCCGCCCTTCCGCTTCACCGCCCCCGCAGATGGCACCCCGCTGCCCCCGCCTCCGCTTTCGGCCTTCGGCCGGCAACAAGTGACGGAGCCGGGCGGTGGGCCTCTTTGGGAGGCCGTGGTGCGCGCGCGCGGCCCCCGCGAGGCCGAGGGGCGGGGGAGGGAAGTTCTCCGCGTTATCTGGGATGAACGCCGCTGCGTACGCGAGGGAGGCTGCTGGCACTCCGAGGAGCCCACATCGCTGGTGGGTGGGGGTCCGCGAGCCGCCTCCAGGAGCACGGGCCCTCTGTGCCTTCGGCGGAACTCCGAAACCTGGCTAGTATGGGTCAGTACGCCGGCGTTCCGTCTCCGAACCCTTCGTTACCGGGGTTCCAATTTCTGGCCTCTGCATTGGGAATTTCCGATAGGCCAAACGGATTCGTGAACGATTCACCAGATTTCCCTGCCTCTCTATTTCAACATTGTTTATCATTAACATCTGCCCGCAAACATTATTCATCTATCCCAGATTTGGTCAATTACTCTGTTTTGGAATCATTATAAAGTTTAACTAGGTTCTCGAGAGGACGAGCTTCGGAGAGTCCAACGTGATGTTCAGGTTGTCGAGATTGCGGCACTACGAAGATTATTCTACTTTCGTCTACGAACATTGAGATATAAAGGTTTGGCTGAAATGAAAATGTTATCTTACGTTCAATTTAATATTATAAATTACAATAAACTTTTTTGTCTGATTTTTCGTTTAGTTTCCCCACCTATGAAGCTTCGTTGTTATCGGTTATTTCCTTCATGTAATAAGATTAAAACGAGAAAAGGGCGGGGAGCGTTCGTATTTTACGGTAAATTGTAAGTCATGTCTATGGTGGCATGTTTCGTGAATATTGAAAAAAATAGGTCATGGTTTATCGCAATTAAGTTTTCGTATAAAGGGCCTACCGAATTAATTTTTAGTGATCACCAGTTAATTGTTCCGGATATTCCAAGTAATGAACATCGCCAGAGGGTAATGACATCTAAAACAGTCATGACGCACTGTTCTTTTATATTGGTACCTATAACATGGATTTTGACCTGCAGCCTTCAGTGTCAAATGCAATCAATTTGTCGTAATTCGGATATTTCCACGCGTCTTTTTTTCTCTCGATAGTTTTCAGTATTGCTCTTTAATGGTGTCTAATTTGAGGACGGAAATGAAATGTGTAGACGATATAAAGTAAGCAGAATCAGTCGTCTCCTGGTGTGCCAAATCACCGCAGGCTTGTGCTCGAGCCGGGGAGGCTGCGAACCTTAAAAGCGGGTCGAGAGAGTGCATCGCTCGCATGAAGCGGCCTGCTCGGGGAGCGTGCGCTGCGGCAAGTCCGGAAGAACGTGAACTCGTGCTTCGCCCTTGCGGTGGTGTTCCGACTGCGAGCGGTCTTGCAGATCTCACATCTTCACTAGTAGGGGTGTTGCTCCCTGGTCCATTGCAGCTCTGAATTTGTAATCATTTTAATACATTTATACGACTTCGAGTACACAATGCCATGATTGTTTTTTGACGAAAGTGAATTAAATGTTCCGTGATTCTAGGTTTCATCTCTCGACACTTCCGTAATCGGTGCGTGTTTCTATTTGCGGTGGATTTTGTATTAAATTTAGCTACTTCATTGTGAGCTCTGGATTGAGTTTAGGTTAAACGTGTCTAAAAGTCTACATTCAAATTCCTTTGGGGCTGGAAGGTAATAGGTAAAATTGTGGTGCGTTTCCAAAGGAGCAACCTAACTTTGGCGTGGAGGTTTTTGCAACATTTTCTTAATGCAGAATGTGCATGTGATTTGACAAGAGAGCACTTTTCTTGTCATCGATTATAAATGCGTTTTCTTGGTGAAAATAGAATGCGAGAGGATGATGGCATTTTTCGTTATGCAAGGAGGCAAACAAATCACAAGAATAATAATTGAGCCTTGAACCAATATTTCACCAGATATTCGAAGGTTTCCAACTTAATGCAATGTTTCTAACTGCCCCTCAGCCCCTATGGCCACGATAGAATATCACACGGGCATTTCGCGTCTTTCTCTGTCGTGCCGCTAGAAGTCGCATGATCGCGAGCACTGTTTGATACGGTAGCGATCATGCGATACCTGGCGGCACGACTTGAGAACGTCGCGAAATACCGTGACATATTCCATCGCGAAGACGAGCCTTGAGGGCAAAGTTAGAAAAATCGCAGTCTTACGGTCAAATGTGATTCATGCGTGGAAGAAGGTAAAGTGACCCATAATTACCTTTGTTTTCATTATAACAGAAGTGCGTTTATATAGATATGGAAAGAGGATTGGCGAAAAAGTTTAATTTGCACATATTGAGCCAAGTGGAGTAAATTCTCGAGCATTGCCTGGAAAAATCGTTCCTTGCTTTGGAAGTTATTTTGTTGTATAATGACATTCTTTGTGTAAAGCTGTTTTAAATTGGGTGTCGTTTAGTGTCAAAAGGTCTTGACTTTTTATTCCGGACGATTTAACATTACGTGTTTTGAACATTGTCGTCGAATTCGAAATCACGTGGCATCTCACCTTTGCGTTTTACTTGCGTGTTTACATGTGTAGCACTGGCAATGTTTGTGACTCGAAACAGAAAGGTTGTTCACTTGTGAACGAGCTACAATTTACTTTATGAAATAACGCCATCATTAGTTCAGTATTCGATTTCTAGACTGTTCAGTTTCTAGATTGTATTTTTTCCGGAAGGTGTCCTCGCTTTTCAAACTTTTGATGGGTGACCTCTCATTCATTGTCGATTACCGAAACAATTCCAGGTCATTTATTTCTAACATGAAATTAATGGTGTTCAAAACGACACGACCGCTGCGGACTTGGAGAGGTTTCCATATCAGCACTTCATTTCTATGAAAATTAGATGTCTTTTCACCAATCGCTGACGATCGGTGTGTTTTCACACCGTGTGATAGTGTCCATCTTGTGAGTAGTACTCTGCAACGTGACTCGCCACCGAATCCTGGATACCTATTGGTCTCCCTGCAACGAAAAAGGGCTTTGTAGATGTGCTTTCCTACGGACCTTTGTAGAAAAACATGCACAACCACTTCTATTCTGGACTGCGAATATTCTACAGAAATACAAGATATTTTTTCTCCGGGCAACACGCTAAGCTCTCGTGGATAATTACAACTCAACGCTTCCCCCTCCACCTTTTTTTTTTTCTTTCTCTTTTTCGAACAGTGCAATTTTAACTAAGGGAAAGGGAATGGACGCTACCAATGGGTGAAAGTGAAATTTCTGTTGGCTCTCGATCGAAAGCGGCCGTATCGAGGCAAACGGTGTAGCCCTCCTTTAGTGGAGCACCCGGTAGAGGCGAAAGGTTGGTCGGCGGGGGGCGGGGCCGGGGCGGGGGCGGGACACGCCCCGCGGCGGCAGACGCAGCGGGCGGGCGCGTGACGCGCGTGGGAGGACCTGCGCCGGGGTCGAACTGCGGTCTGTAGGATTCCGCCGGCTGCAACTTTGGCGGTTCATTTGCCCCAACGAGACGCATTGACGCATGTGTATTACGGTCTTAATGTTGGTAGTTTTTATTTTTTAAATGTCGCACTTCAATGTTTTGCCTCTTTAGTGTGAACTCATCTTGTTCAGTCTCTTAGGGCTGCTTCCGTTTGTCACATAGGTGTGAGCAATGGCGGGTCGGGCTTCGGTTGCACGATTACACTACCCCGGTAATCGAAAATGATCTTATGTGTTAAGAATATGCATTTTTCTTTTAGTGACATTAAATATTCAGGATATTGCTACAAAATCGAGGCATATGAAATCATTTTGAAACCAAAGAGCGACGTCTGGTGCACCATGTCACACTCTTGGCTCTATTACTGCGTTTACTCTTTGGCCGTATGCTTCAACACAGGGCCTTCGATGCGGCAACCAGTGGGTGGGGGTGTTGTCGCCGAGAGCGACGCTGCGTTCGATGGGAACACAAATGTTGTTTCTTCGTCTCTCACTAGCTATAAACTTAATTTTATGATTTCGCGTTTGTTATTGAAAGTACATAAATAAGTTCAATTATTGAATGCATTTCAATCACTTGAATGCATTATTTATGATTGAAGAATTTATTTTCATTGGATAGGCTTGTTAATTCAAAATGTACATTTGATGAGTCATTTGTGTGATGTGGCCGTTTTGGGTAGAAGTTCCCTTTCCCTCTCCACGGTGTTTGCATTTTACCGCAGAGTGACAGGCTGTGAGTGTTGATGCGAATACGTGTGAGGAAGATCTTTCATTATTGCAATATATACCAGGGTAGTGAAATTTTCGAAATAAAATTATCACCGTATTGCCCTTCATTTTTGTGATACAACGACGAATCCATCGTCTAACAGTGCAGATTTCCACTCTTGCATCACCGGACACATTTTCAGTCTTTCATGAACGAGAATGGACTTTTTAAATTCTGCATTCAAGAATTCAATCACACAACGTTCTCATACGAATAACGATGTGTCATTTTTTTAAGCGACTCCTGTGCTGCCACCTGTTGACGCAGAAGTTACTACTGCAGCGGATTGTAGGAGGAGATTTGGAGAATAATGTCAAGTTCAAATTCACTTAACTAATTTTATTTAAGTAGAAAAATAGGAGGCATTACTTTTTGACTGACCCTCGTACTTAACATATTCTGAGAAATTATCATGTAAAGCCTTAGTGGCAATATCAGCTCTGTGAAGTTCCATTATATCCCGAGATGAGTCAACTTAAATAAGCGTTTAGAGCTATCAGCTTCTGTCGAGCGTAGCTGCGGAGGTTTTCTTACATTATCAGGCACCTTGTTTATTCCAAATTCCCAAATTCATCGCGAGCTAAATATATTGCCATTAAACGAACACAGAACAAAATAGCTGACCATTTCTTTCACAATCTTTACTCTTCCCCCTGTTCCACAATATTTAATCTGGGGCCGCCTTGCTTCATGATTAAATCAAGATTCCCCAAGGATAGACTGAGGCCACCGTAACTCTGTTTCTACACCTTCCAAGCACTACCCAATTTAAACGTAACACCTCAAACCTGAACCTTGAAGCCTGATCAAATCATCGAACCTTAGACCATGTTTTCACGAGTAGGAATGAATACTCATTTGCTATGGATGGCCATATCCAAAACGTTATAATATAAAATGTACTGTTGTGAAACCCCTCGAGAGACAGAAATGTCGAACGAGAGAACTAAATTAAAAAAATACATTATCAGTTTTCGTCATGTTTTTACTGTTGATTTTTTTCGCTTCCGATCGATTTTCAGGTGACGCATCTGAGTATTCATTTCTAGTCCAGATCAGGGATCAGTTTATCCCAATTGCCTGTTTTTGCAAGTTCATCTCGAGCAACTGGATGTACCCTTAGTACAATGACTGAACCTTACGGTTTGGAAAGGGTCAGGCTGCCACCAATTCTTGCAGTTCCTGGGTCAGAATTTAAAAAAAAAATTGATCGGTTCGTTATTTTCATTCGAAAAGCGTATGATTCTTCGTGATTTTCTCGAAATGGCAGGTGTTTGTAATTTTCTAAATTTATTGCATCTTTTTCGCAACACGTCTTTTAGAACTTCTTGGGCACTGAGCTTGTGTATTATAACCCTCCGTTAAGTTTTGTCTTTTGTCTCTCCAGTCGCAGTCAATGACTTTTATCCCTTCGGATAGGGGTAGGCGCCGGTGACATCCGAGGTTTCCAGAGACCACCCGTCCAGGAACCCTTGATGTCTCGAGTGGAACTTCCGTGACTTGACGGAGCGTAGTTAAGCAATTCGGCTAACGAAGCTGGCTGCAAGGTGCAAAAGCTATTCCATTTTACGAATCGATAGGCGTTGGAGGAAACCCTATTAGGTTGTTCCCGAGAATGCTGCATTTAAATTCATTGAATAATTATCTCGAATAGGTTTCCATTAGTTGACTTAATCGATCAGTGACCACTTTCTCTTTCGACGCAGCTTTCTCTTCCAGCCTGCCCATTGAACCAGTAACAACGCGTGATCTGTCAACAACGGAGCAAATTGAAGGATTCCAATAGAGGGCATCAAAGCAATTGACACCTGTGGATGACTTCGGAATGCGAAGTGAAAAATAGCGATCTTTTATCTCGAGTAAAAAAAATCAAACTTCATACCGATTTTAGATTTGCAGTTATTTCACTACTAATTAGCCATCCGTATTCGCGGTTCAAACAGCATTACATAACATGCTCATTCGCGGCAGATGTACTACTTCGAGATACGACGGGTTTAGATGAGCGCGGATAGTGTAGCCTACTAGGCCATTGATGGTGCTCGTTCATGTACGGTGGGCAAAAGTAATTTTTCTAAAAGTAGTTAATTTTGTTGGCTTAGTTTTCTGGACAGCTTTATGCGAAGTCTCTGTATCAATCACTTCGGACGGGACAATATCTTTTTTGTGATAAGTATTTTGAAACAATTAGTGTTTTGTTCGTCTAATGGTTTGGTCCGTACGAACAATACCGCACATAGTAAATAATTGTTATAATTGAAAATAACTTCGTACTGAAACGGAACTTGAAATGGCCAGGTTCTGAACTGAGTCCATCATGTAAGCTCAGAACTTTACGTGGGTAAACGTTCTAATATTTCTAAGGTTTATTAACAATCAAAAAGACTATTACATCCGTTCGATTAAATCGCGCCGAATATCAAATAGTCAATTTAATTTTATATATTTCGATATTGGCTCGTTTCTGAGCAAGTACGGGTACCTGGAAGAGCTGAACTTCCAAAAAGAAAATGGTCTCATTTTGTGGAATAGGGACTAAGGGAAATTGGCTAGCCAGTAGGATTTTTAGACCAGGGCAACCGTTTTCGAATGAATTGGATGGAACATCTGAACTAGTGTTGCGGTTTGCGTGCGCGCTTGCTGACTTCATTAGAGCGTAATCGAATCATTTATTTCAGAAACTCGTCAAACGCCAAAAAATCTAAATGACGCGTTAGCGGTGGAATATTGTTGCATGAGGATAGACACATCGTTTAGCGCAGAAAACATCTACGTGAAACTCGTATGTAAGGCTCTGAAAGACTATAAAATCGTGTTTAGAACAGAAACCCACCAAGCGATGTATATTGACGGGTTTCTGCTTGAAAGCATAAGGAAATTTCCTGCAGTAGTCGCATATGGACGTTAGCGCAGATGGTGATATATATCACGGTAATTAAACTAATAAAATTGTTATCCAAGCGATAAGAACGGGATATCAGCACCACCCCAAGTTCCACTTAAGTTACACATTTGGGAGGGGAGATTTTCTAAGAAGGTACAGGAAGTGTCTCTTTGATTCATATCTGCGTTTCTAAAAATAGGGACATTGTTCTCAGTTTCTAAGTGCATCTATTCGAGTGGTATATTTTAGTGTCTTTTGCAAGTGATTTGATTGTGTTAGTGTGGAGAA
>JAHLJT010008756.1:119426927-119468492 GCA_031308135.1 Acheta domesticus
AAAATATCACTTCGCCGTCGTGATAGCCACAGGTGAATACTTCGAACTTGAATGATCAACAGACATGTACCTCGCGATCGCATTTTTATTTATTCCTAGCATAAACCCTGCAAGCTTTCCTATATGCTTTTCTAGTCGATTTTCGCCCCGACAAATGAACCCAGAGGCTCGCTAACGTTAAGCAATGATAAACTCGAGAGATAATTGAACATCATATAAAATTTGAATCAGGTCTCAAGGATTCAAACCTGCGTTTACTCTCAAAATATTGAAGTAGTAAATATGTAGTTTCCTGTAATTTTTGCATGAAATAATAATTTCTAAATATTATTCTTCAATAACGGCTTTTTTATTCCTCGTCGTATGTCTCGAAGGACGGTAAACAAATGATGCTAGTATCATTCTCGGCGAACTGTTTTCTTGAAAACTACACAAAGGCAAAATTTAAAAACTACCAAATTAACTTGATTAGTGATCACGGGCGCATCAACTAAGTCATTAGCACGTAACTGTAGTGCATTTTTTTTTTTATCGCGGAGGTGGCAGGCTTTTCCTCCGCTGAATGGTCAGATTTGCCGCAGACGTAATCTTCGATTCGCAGGGTTTTCCCCACAGCGGGGCACCGCCCCTGCCAGGTCAAGCTCTAAAGCTCCCGACCGATGTCTCGGCATGTGTGGTAGTGTAGTGCATTTAGTGTACGTGTGTGTAAAGGGTGAGGATAGGACAAGGAAGGGGAAGGAAACAACGGGCGCTGTCCGTGGGTCGTTTGTTAAGATACTGTTCTGGCATTCGCCTGGTGTTGATCGGAGAAACCACGGAAAACTACCGATCAGAGCAGCTGGCCGCTAGAATTCTCCTCCAGATAGCGGTTGAATTCGACATATATTGCTGCCTGTGACAGGTCATTCAGCTGTTTCGGAGCCATCCAATCGGAACCTTGCACGTCACTACGGTGGCGTTCAACCTTCAGATTGGAAACACCGTAACACATGAATTAAGTCAGACGCAGCTCTCAATAAATCGAAGTATAGCTATGTAACTAGTATCGAAAATCCTGCCACCATGGGGACTCGGACCCTCGACCTCTCGGTCAAGGGTATTGCAATGACATCAGTAGATGCCCTAGGTCACCAATGCTGGTACACAATTAAAGATAGAGATTTTTGCCTTTAAATCTATTCCAAAATGACAGCTCGTTAAAAAATGATGAGTACAATTAAAAAAGAAAACAAAAAGAAGCAGGTTTTCGTTTAATTTCTATGTAAAATTAATGCAATTTACAAAACAATTTTTTTAACGAATAAAACTAGTTACTTTTAAAAGAGTTGCGCAGATCTAATTTTTGTTGAATATTCAGAAGTTTCGAAAAATTATGCCTTAGACATAATGGGAACCACAATTACATTTTTAAGCATCGGCCTAAGTGAGTACGCCAGAGCGACTGTGTGATGTAGCGGTAAAACGCACGGCGAGTTAGTTCGATGGACCTGAGTTCGACTCACTGCGAGGGAAAAAAATTGCTGTTTGAAAACACTTTTGGAGCTTTATGTAATATAATTTTGCGGGAGCCGTTACATTAATGCGAGAAAGGATGTGCAGCTAGTACTAGTTTAAATCGGCAAAAATACCTCAATAATATGATTCACCTCGTTTCCATGACCCGGAATATTTGTCAATTCATAACATCTGTCGTGTTCATTCGGAACTTTTATTTCTTGACAACGAATCGAAGATACAATGTTATTATTCTTCTGAATTCCCACTTCGAACAAAGAGAAAAAATCCCAGTTTATGAATTCAAATTGCGAAAATCGTTCAGTCCTCCCGCACGACGGGACGGGCACCGTGGGCCCGTCGAAAAGTAGTTGGCCGATACAACCCAAGGCCAGCCGCTCCCATTGCCCAAAGGGGAAACGGGGAGGGAGAGGACCCGCAGCAAGTTTGGTTCCGAACGTTTCCCAACACTAAAAATATCACCGAACTGCCGTATTCAACTTAAAGCATACCACCACTCGCCACGCAATTAACAGGACGTGACTCAAATGGTTTTAAATAAAACAGCTAAAACAGCACATACTTTCTCATACTATTAGAAGTAGTTACATAGTATTGAAATATAGGAAAAATACCCAGCGTTGCCTGGACTTTGTTCATATCTAATCCTTGTGAAAGCGGTAAAAGGTCAATTTTATGTAAATCACATTGTTTAAGATCATTATTTTTAAAGTAAATGCTTGAAATTTTAATAAAATACAACAATTTTCTTTCATTTTATTTTACTGTATATTGCTTTTATATTAAATATTTTTGAACAGTGAAATAATCTCTTTGATAACTCAGCTTTCACACTCATTTTGTCAAGAGGTTTGGAAACTAATGTAGCTCCGCGAAAAACGTTCAAAACAATTTTGATTTTCGAAACAATGAGCAAATAAGACATTCCCTTGGTCTATACACGAGGGCATCATAGATCAACACCGTGAGGGTACGTTTCATCATCCAAAGAAGGAAAAAACGTCCTGCGTTTCTCGATCTTCTGTCGCCAAGGCGGCGTGAGTGCGGGGAGACACCGCGCACACGGGCGGCGGCGCGGGCGCACGCACGAGCGAGCGGCGCGTTGCCTACCCAGTCGGAAGGCCGCAGGCGCCAAGTGGAGTGGAGAACAGGTGCGGCGCGCATGGGCGCAGCGACGCTACAGCGCCAGCAGCGACAACGGGCAGAACGGGGAGCGGTGGTTTGCCGGGGGAGGCGCTAGAGGAGTCCGGCGGGTGCGGGAAGGTTAGAGGGGGCGGGACGGTGGGCGGGACGGGTGGCGGGAACGGGTGGCGGGACGGGTGGCGGGACGGGTGGCGGGACGGGTGGCGGGACGGGTGCGGGACGGGTGGCGGGACGGGTGGCGGGACGGGTGGCGGGACGGGTGGCGGGACAGGGGGCGGGATGGGGAGGCGGACGAGGACGAGGGGCGGGCGGGGACGGGGATGGGGGATGGGGCGGGACGGGGATGGGGACGGGATGGGGACGGGAGTGGGACGGGGCGGGAATGGGGATAGGGCTGGGGACGGGGATGGGGATGAGGATAGGGCTAGGGCCGGGGGCGGGGCGCAGAAGAACGGAACGGGGCGAGTACAAGGCGTAGAACGACCGGGAGGGGGGAGAGGACGTGGAGTAGCTGACGCTGAGGATAAGAGGATCGTGATGTCGATACGGAGGGGAGGAGAGGTACACGAACGTCAGTATTAGCGAGGTAATAGGAAATGAAAAGTAGAAAAGATGATCGCAGAAACCTGGAGGCGCAAATAACAGAAACTGACCACAATCAGAAGCGTTCCTAGAAATGAGATTAAGACTTTGTTCCAGACGGAAGGCCGCAGGCATTCGGGACCTTCAGTAACGGGGCAAGAAAGAGGGTTCGGGGAAGGGGGGAGAGTAACAGAAAGTCACAAGAATGAGCAGAAATGAAACGAAGGAATGGTAACGGCCGATTGTAGCCTAGCCAGATCCACCCAGACGGGTGGTAAGGCAGTACGGAACGTGGATCCAGAGAAAATGTGATGAACATGCAGCAGGCACCAGATCTGGCGGCTGAGTCGCGAATACATTAAAGAAAATGCGCAAAAGGCGCAAGAAAACCGGAAGGCGGAATAAGAGCAGTACGCGACGCAGAGCTCACCGTGGAGCAAAGCCTCGGAAGTACAAAACAGATTGAGGAAAAGCGGAGACGGAGGAGGAGAAGGTGAATGAGGCGGAGGTCGGGAGTGGAAGTTGAGGAAGATGAAGGCGATCGTGGAAGTGCGGGGCGGAGGCGGGAACAGAGGGGAGCGCAGTGGCGTGGCGTAGCATGGTGGAGGCGGTAGGGGTGGCCCGCCCCGGGCAGCACTTTCAGGGGGTGGCAAATTTTCACAATAAATAATAATATATGGTACAACATTTGAACCAATTCATTTCATATTTTTGTCGCACCTACGATACGGACAGATTGAAATGAGCACGGAATCTTTCATTACTTATTCTGAGATGACTGAATGTATACTATTATACTGTAAAACATGCAATTATAATTGTAAAACATATATAGATGACTTTTTATATCTATAACCGTACAACACAGATCATTCTTGCCGTAATGTTCTTTACCATTAGTGTACATGTTTAGTCTTTTAAAACTGTAAGTTTACTGTAGTACCTAAGTAAGGGGGCGGCGAACATTTTCCTCCACCCCGGCGGCTGACGCCCTCGCTACGCCACTGGGGCAGCGGATCGTTGCAAAAGGGGTGGTGGCATCGGGTGGGGGTGGGCGGAGCCGTTGCCCGCGCAGCTACTCAAGCGAAGGGCGGCGCCTTGTCAACGCGCAGGCGCGCGCTGCCGTCGCGTCGGTGTCGCAAACCTGATCCGGTTCCGCACGGCTCGCGCCCTCGCCGGCTCCAGGGAGAGGCCTCGCGCGCCCCTTCTTTACGTAAGCTTCTCGAAAGCAGACTTAGACCCTAGCGAAGTTCATATTATTCAATATTACGAATTGCATCTCCACCGAATCGAGACAAATAGTTAACAGTTTACCAGTCAAAATGCATCATGCATCAAATGTTTCGTACAATCGCACAGTCAGTCGCAATTGTATCAGCCTTTTATTTACCCCCTAAGAAGTCCATTCATTTAAATATAAATAAAACACTAATCTTGCCGACTTGTTTCTCAGTGGTTTTTCAGGTGCCAAGCAAATTAGAAAAAATGAATGCCCATTTCTTTAACTTTCAATCGAGGTTTCAATAACTAACATATGTTCACAACCAAGTTGGCTTCTCCTTACCGAAAAGTTGATGGAAAACACCCAAAACTGCATTATGAAAGGAAAACTTTAATTTTTTTTTCAGAATCCGAATAAAATGTGCCAACGCTCGAGACTTAACTGGAATGGCTATGTAAGCAGAAATGACGAATGTAATTTAACCCTGATGATGAAAATTGCTACTACATACACTAGTACTTGGGAAGCCATTCTTTCTACATGGCCCACCATTTTCTTATTATTAAACGAATCAAGCAGTTCCATTTCGCTTGAACACGGGAAAAAGCTCTCGTGTTTTATGTATTGATTAGTATCTCCCTTTTTTCAAATTGTGCGAAAACAGTGAAATGGATCTCTCACAAAGAACGTCCTCGCGACGAGCGAGTTTAACAGGAAATAAAAATTAGAAACGCGCGTCCTCAAAGCACAAAATCCAACTAAGAAACTGCTTAAAAGGACGTCGTGAAGTCATATAAAATGCGAAATATTACACACTTCGTACGAACATTCAAAACAGCAAATCCGAATGAAAAATAGAACGTACCATGCGATCAGTTGCCTTTATGCACTTTAACTTCAGCGCACGTCTCAGATAAAAATACACGCAAAAGGCAACCAGGAATCCAACATTTCGCATCACTATATAACTTCTACCGACCGACTTTTTTCCACGTCCACCGTGTGGCTTCGTGACGAAGCAGCAACTCTATAGCGAGTTAAAGAACATGAAAGTCAATACAGCCGGCCGGTTGAAGTGGGTTTGTATGCCGGATCAGAGATTCTCAACACAAGCATAGTAGCCACCTCGGTGCGATGAGGCCATAAGGAAGCAAGTGGAGGGTCCGCCACGCAGTCCAACATGCAGACGAAAGTGCGAGGTCAGGGAGGTTTAAAAGTTGTTAAAACCAAATAGAATTGAAGGTAGTGGACACTCGTCGAATATTTTGGTGCAGTTAGAAGCAGAGCTCTCCAGCGGTTAGAGGTGTAAGCTAAAGAGCTCCACTGGATTTGCGGGTGCGAGTACGAACACGGGCAGAATCGTTATCAACAAGTGAGAGAGCATACTTTGTCGGTGTTTTTGCAATGTTTTGTCAGACCTTTTTTATTTTTTTTGAAAATTTCCTTTTTGTATAATTGGCAGAAACGATTGCCTTTGTAACGTCTACGGAAGTCAAATTACAAACTGCAAAAAGGATTGCAAGTCATTTTAGGGGTCGTTCATAAATTATGTAACGCTAAAGGGGGTGGGAGGGGGCCTGGGTCAGAGGCAGCGTTACGCTGCGCGTCATAGGGGTAGGGGGTATTAAGTGTTACGTAACATATACACACATACACATTTTTCAACAGTTGGAAGTATTTGTTTTCGAAGCCTGTAGTAAAACATTAAAAAAAATCAACTAATTAATTAGTTTTACAAACAAATTAAAGTTATTGTAAATTGTTACAATAATTTTTTCACCTTTTTTTCAATCTGTAAGATTACGAAGAAAATATTCAAAACTGGTACGAAGAGTATTCTAGAATCCATTTTAATTGGACGCTGTAGACTCTGTCCCTTCCTTCACCCACGAAGGCGTGTGCACAGCTGATCATTAGGGATCGGATTTCAATGATTTTGCATATTTTTGCCCGTTGGTTCAGGACAGAGCTAAGTGAAAGTTCTGGACATTTGATTAGAATATGATGCTATATAGATTAATATATTTGTGCATATTTGGCTGATTTTTCCTGTTGGTGCATAGTCGTGCAATTACAGGCGCATATTTTTCATATTTCGTTGAAAAAGAGATTAATATAAGAAACACTTCATCTTTTCAAAGAATCTTAATTGTATGCGTTAAGAATGTAATTGTGTGCGTTCATTGATTCCAAAAAGCCAGTCACAGTTTGCGTTTTTGTTTTCTGTAGATGATAAAAATACTTGTGCAAATGTGGGATATTTCTCGAGAACATATTGTTTTAAAGTCAGAAGAAATTCAACAAGACATACAATGTACTTCACTAAGGTTAATAATTACTTCGATTATTTCTCTCGGGAAGTAGGGTAGATTATATTACGTTTACACAAAAATATATTTTCATTCCAAACAAATTTTCATTTCATTTTCAAGAATTTGTATCAAAACAGGTTTGCAGAAGAAATGAATATGTTTATTATAAGTACATACTAAAGAGCATATTTCAGAATTTTTAGGTCATAAATGCATATTTTTAAGAACATATTTCAAGATATTTAGGGCATAAAAATCCGCTCCCTGTGGATCAGTGATCAATCATTTCTCGGCCAAGCATTCGTCTTCATTCACAACTTATCCCAATCCAATTGTTAGGCGCAGCCTACAATCTAATTTTTACTTTTATCATTAATTTTAATACTCAACATAAGTAATATAAATAAAAATTTATTTTCTGTGCTATAATTAGTTTTCACTTCTTTCATTTAAAAGGCGGGGGTTGTCGCACGCGTTACGTAATTAATGAGGGGGGGGCAAGCACGTGTTACGGGTGCGTTACAAGGGGGAGAGGGGGTGTTTAAAAATACTCGAAATTTGCGATATGTAATTTACGGACGGCCCCCTTTCTCAAATATAATAATAATAATAATAATAATAATAATAATAATAATAATAATAATAATTTCCCTAATGAAAAAGCAAAACAATTACAATGACATGGAAAACATTTTCACTGACAAAATGGAAGAATGTAAGCGCGCGACAAAATATTAGGGGTGAAAGACAAGCTTATTAGAAGTTTTCTATATAATTTGTTAGAAGAAAATGTATATAGTTTTTATTTGATGCTCTACCATAAATATTTCAATGTACTAACTCCAAAAATGTTAATGGAAAAATGAGGGTTTTGAACAAACTGTGATATCTAAAATGATAAAAAAAAGGAATGCATATGTAAACATCACAGCAGTTACTTCTCTTAAATATATTCTTTTTTTTTCTCTCATTCTTACAAAATGTTTTATTCTTTCTCTCCCTTTCTAGAGTTTGCCCTATTTGCTAATAGAAGCTTAATTATATTGGTTGGCCTTATAGAAATATCTAATTTTATGAATTTTATGAGGAAATAAATATAGAGAAAAGAATAAAAATGTCTCCATTCTCTAACATACAAAGTAATGTCAAAAATAGTACAGACTGTTGTATACTATTGGTAACATATGCGCCTGTCTTGTAGTGTACGAACTACCACACCTCACGCCGCTAGGGGATGCAGGAACACTTGTCGCTTGTGCAACGCACGCTGATTTTCCCGAGTTTCCACCGTTATCTTCTACACTATTTGGTCAAAACGTGGTCTGGCTGTAGGTAATTCCTTCTCACCCCTTAATGAATTTGAAAATTTCCGAATGGCTCTAGTTTTCTAGTCATATCGTTGTGCGTCTCGAATTAAATTGCGCTGAAATCACAATCCCCACCCCGAATGCCTCCTTAGCATTAGGGATCCATTCCAGAATGTGTCAACAAAAACTTGTTACGCATTCCTACAAAACTTCTACCAAATGTACCGACAGAGAGAGTTATGGGTGCATTTTACACAATATATACCGCATTTAAGTTTTCACCTTCCAATTATTAGCCTCGATACACGGGTATTCTAAGATATTAGCTTTACCCACCTGCCACCCTCTCCAGCCTCCAGAGCAGCAAGCAATGGCGAGAGGCGTGGGTCACTGGAGTGTATAAGGAGCGGCAGGTGCGGTGCGTGCCTTCGGTGCTACCTCACATAAGGGTGTCTTTCTGCACTCGTATACGGAAACGTTGAATGTCAACTCATTATTGAATACAGTTTTTACGTGAAAAGGTGGAATAAACAAATTTTTAAACGAATTAAAAAACAAACTTTATATTAAATCAAAATAAACGATTTTTAACGTCTAATGTACGCCACTTTGATTAATTTTTGAGAACGCACGGTCAACGGATATCAATTCAGGATTATGGCATTTTTTTTATTATTTCATTATACCTTTTATTTAATTTACAACAATTGTAATAAATTAAACAAAAGATTATTCTCACGCCAAGAAAAAGACTTGTTCCCAGCCAACAAATTCCAAATTACATAAACTGCACACACAATTCACTTCATTAGAAATCAGTCCAATCCTCTCCTTTTTTCCTCCCAATTTTCTCCTTTTTTCATTCCAACTATGCTCACTTGATGGGAGTTATTTTTTACTTTCTCGACTTACTAAGTTCTTCGTAAGAAGAGAAAGTTATGTAATCGTGAGCCGGACAACGGCGAATTTTGCCCGAAAAAATCTCTGGTAATGAAAAAGTGGAGAAATCCTGTCACTAAATTTAGAAAAAAAATTCTGTAACACGTGGCGTTCCCAGAATCCGTGTTTTGTTGGTTCTTGATACCGAAAAGTCGACTCACGCAAAACGTCTGTCTGGCCGTCCGTCTGTGGTCAACGCGACCGCCTAAACCGTTTAGCCGATTTTCTTCATAGCTGGTATTCCCCAATCGATCTGAATGAACTCGTGGCTTTGGGAGTTTCAAACATATTTTCTTTTATGAGGGTACTTCACATGAAGCTTCAACACACCTTTTAAACATTTTCTGAAAAACGGCACCAAATTTTTTGATCGAATTTTGTTTTGGGATAGCGTAAAGAAAATGGTGGTGATCTCATAGCCGTGGAAATGACAGATTTTTTATTCAGCGCAATGTGTGCCTGAGGATGTCCCTGGAGACGGGCGCCGGCGACGACGCGTCGAACGAGCAATCCGTGTTCGTCCGCGCGTGGTCGACGCGTCCTCTGGAAGCCCTCCGACAGAAACAAATGGCGCGTCATCATAACAAGCGCTGGCGTTCTCTTTGTCGTCTTTCTTTTCTGCGGCGGCAGGTTCACGCCGCTCCCACGTTTCGATTCAAACGCGCACTACAAAAGCTCACGTCTCGATTCTCCACTTCATTTCCAATAATTAATGGTCAATATGCATGCTTATAAAAAATTGAACAATACATTTACGTCGGGTACAAATATACACATGAAGAAAAATTATGTATATTTTCTTTACGGGCGACGATAGTTCCCTTCAATTAAAATGAAGAAAATCTTAACTCCCAAGTCTGTACCTTCGGTCGCTAAGAAAGTATGAACATCAGCCTTTCTGTACTGCAACTAATTTGTCAGTCACAGTCGACGTAAATTCTAGGGCTGATCATTGCGACTCGGACTTTCCACAACATTCTGCACAGACACCATTCTCGCAAGGGCATTACTCAGGCGTAGAATTCGTAAGTATAATAATCTTGTTGCACGACGATAATTACAATTACATTAAGTTCTTAACTTCCTGTTGATTTCGTAGCATGTACTCTGTACTCAGATGTCATTTTATCTTTAACATTTATTTATAATTCAATAATCGCTACCACCAAAAGTTTTATTTCACTTTCTATAATAATATCTCAGAGTAAGTTAAGATATGATTACTGTTTTGTTTTCATTTATAAAAAAAAACCATCGACACAAAACCCTGGAAGTGCGCTACTGGTAAGAAAGGTAATTACTCTACCACCCACGCCGTAATCAAATAGATTGAAAACAAAAATCAATGTTCACCAGGTAATGATATAAAAAAACAAGGCGCACATGCGAGATGCAACAGAAGTTACAACAGTCCACGACACAGAAGCTATGCGCCCTACGCTACGCCTTCAAAGCCAAAAACTCGTGTCCGGAAACGAAAATATTTCCTACGACATAATCCTCAAAATTATACCAGTTTAAAGATGAATTACATCTTTGGAAGGTGCCCTGACGCCACAGCGTGGGTTGTTAGAAACTAACGAACTTGGGTGTCAATAACAAGCTACTTAGACAACTATTTAAAAAAGAGCACTCTAATGAAGGTAGGACTTTTTTGTTTTAATACGTTTTCGGATTTTCTATTACATTTTTGGGAGTTGGGCTCTTTTAGGTACACCATCTAAGCAGAACCATTCGTTTCATCCGACGGAGCAATGTTCTCTAGTGTCATAACATTGAGTAAATTTTAAGGAAAAGGTGCATTTTGGTTTCTTCGCGTTCTGATGACTTGGCATATAATGCTGTAACGCGCAGATTAACTGAGGCCTGTAGGTAATCATTTCCACTTTCAAAACAATATTACACAAGGTGATCAATATTCGTACTTAGTTATTACTATTACTGTTAATCTTATTACAATTAAGTTATTCCCCAAACTTAAAAATCCTTCCTAAAACAAGGACAAATTCACAAATTTCATAAAAAGAGTGGTTATCAAAAAGTACCTAAACGTTTGCGACAAATATCCCGCTACAATGTCACGCAAGGAAAGCTGCGAAAATACAATATCCTACTCGTTCATTTGTCCACACACCTTCAGTTAGTGTCAAACGTGGTAAACACTGATATGCGAAGCGACTGATAGAAGCCTGCTCATTTACAATGCACGTACTCTAGCACCGTTTTAAGGCGATTGTGTTTTAAGGTGATAGGCAAATTGACCGCAGTTCGGGTTAGTGGCCGTCAGAACCCTTCCCCTACTCTACAATATCGACCCATATGAAACACTTTATGAACCCAAGTTAGAAAGTGTGCAATGTGTTCATTTAACAATAAATAAATAAATAAATAAAAATAAAAATAGAGATAAAAATAGAACAATATTCAGAAGTCTGGATTTTGTGCATATGACCCGCCTTATGGCGCTTGAACTGATATAACAATATTATTTGAATATTAATCGCACATAATCGTTACCCTACTTTGCCTTCTAAAGCAATAACTTTAGAAGACAGAATGCAAGTTTCAAACTAAATATGTACGTCTACGTCACACCATCGAAAACAAGAGGCAATGTTTCGTTGTCAGCTAATGACTACTATACAAATACAAAATAGCAAAAATGGCGTCATATATCGTGCACTGAAGTTAGTTCATAAACAAATGTTATAAATTCTTTACAGCAAACATACAATATACTTCACAGAGACGTTCCTGGAATATATTTGGCTATTGCTTCGTGAACCACGCGGTAGGTGAACATACGATAACGATAAGTACCATCCTTCACTTCACCAGCCACTCAAGACAAATGTCTCGTTGGCACGAACGCGAAACCAAATCAGTAAGGAGTACAAAGGACTTAATCGTATGCCTTTGTCACAGAGCCAATCCGATCTCTCCTTAACTTCAACACAGATTTCTACCAAAAGTACGTCTACCTGGGTCACTTTCGAGATAAGCTAGCTTTATTTACCGCACCTTTTGCAATATGAATATTTTGAAAATTGCATTGCATGAGCACAATAAATCATAAATCAATGAACACCCAACTTCCACTACACCCGATTATAGAGAGTAACATCTCGATATGGGTATTTATATCATTCGATTATTAATAGATGTTCTGTGCTTCTCTTTAGGAACGTGAATAAAAACTGTGACGTGAAAAGTGAAGTCCTATCCGAATTAACAAGGTAAACACGAACACTAACAAGCCCTTTCCAAGCTTCGCCATGTTCGATTTGGTATTATGTATCGTTATATTAAAAAATTCAAAGATATTTGAAGATTTTTGTTGAAAAGTTTAAAAAAATAATAAAGTTCGGCGAACTAAAATTAAATACGAAGCGAATCATCCGGTCTCCACCACTAAATCGAAACTGTAACATTATTACAGCGTACGCGAATTCTGCTATTGCAAAACATTTCCCTCATTCCTGAAAATTAAAAGCTGACTCGTAACATTAACGGGCGAGTTCCTAGGAATCGAAAAACGTCAGTCGTTCATTCACTGTAAATACAATTTTGCACATCTTGCATAAGCATCCCACATATGAAGGTCTCAATGAGAGATAATCATAAGTCACACGCACGCAACTTTGAACACAGTTCGTTTAATGTTATGCGAACACGCGTAAATAAATGGAGGGCACGTAATAAAGTCAGGCGACATCCTGCCACGTGGCCAGAGAATGCAAACGTACAATACTGAATGGGAATCGTGTTCCTCAGAGATAATGTCAAACGAGCAACTGAAAAACAAAAAAATCTGGCTCATGACCCTCACTGACCCATTCGTCTAAAGAGGAAAAGCACCTCTGCGATCGCCTGCCCGGAAAGTGGATGGCACAAAGACCACATACCTCGGCTATTCTCGGGGAGCCAATAGGGCACTTATCATCCTCATTTTTAACTCCAATGAAATTACAGAAGAACTCGAGTACGACAGGCAGCCGCATGCGCCGTACGAAGGTCGAACCTTTCCAAAGGAACTCGAATTAGGAATAGTACAAGGCCAAGGACCGGCCACTTCCCATCGAAACCCTCCCACAATTTCAACTTCATTCCCAGGCCAATAAGGCCAGCCAGAGGGCATCGATCGCCTGAGAATGAGGTGTAATGCAGTTCATTTTTTCCTGGGCACTGGAATAACTCTGAAAATTTTCCGTCATATTTCGTAACAACACTTAATGATCACTGTTCAGTAACATTCCATGCATCATCGAAAACTTTTAATGCGAAATGGGGGATGGAAATAAATTATGTGAGGTCTTCCAAAAGCTAACATATATGAACAGTTATCAGCAAGATCCAAAGGAAAGGAATAAAAACGAAAAAAGCTGACAAAAACAACGGGAAAATTCCAGCAAAAATAGTGCATAAATGCAGGGGGAGGGGGCTTGAGAAATTACTCGGCCGGTGAACTTGAAATAACAATCGATAGTCGCTAAATGTGTACTGCAAACACGTTACTAAGCAACGGTCGATTACATTGCTTTCTAGAGCACCAGGACACTTCCTCCACAGCTTCGCCAACACCTCATGATGCTACCCATGACGAGTAGTTTGGAGCTAGGGTAACTCTGGTAATCGACAACGCGAGAGTTATTACAAAACTAGAGATGAAACATTACATAATTTCTCGCATTATTCCCGCGTAACTCCCCAGCAATATAGTACGGATTCGATGGTATAACGATCAGCGTATTGGGGGTGTTCCCCAAGATTGCGGGTTCAAACCCGATCGAAGCCGTGGATTTTTAAGGGCGTAAAAATACTTCGTACGCCTTCGGAAGGGAAGTAAAGCCGGCGATCCCGTATAGTAGATTTACTACATGAAAAAGATCAAGCCTAATAGAAGCCTCTGAGCTAAATTCAAATCGACTGTTTCGTCGCTCGAGATAATACCTTCTTTCCGCTAGATGGTGAAAGGAGCGTAGCGAAATTTGCGTGGTCAGACGGAAGAGCGGGCCTGATGGTCAGAGTCTCGCCACGTAAAATACGACATTAACTAACTTAACTACTATATGAACCTGCAAAAGTTTCTTTGTCAACCAGACATTTTTTCCGCCCTCAGATTCGAACTCACGTCCTCCGAGTTTACTCGTCGTGCACCTTACCTCAACATCACGCACGCGCAGTGACGTTTCCGACTCTGGCCGATGATTAATGTGCCGCTTTATTGCTTAATGCCGATGCCGGAAACCTAACAGTCTCAACCCCATATATCCAAAATGCAATTTTCGAAAATTCAGAGATCAATAAAAAAGAGATCTCCACCATTCTTTTAAAAAATTTAAAGAGGAAATTTGGAACGCGTTTTGAGAAAAAATGTTAGTTTTAAAATTTGCTTCAATTTCAAACAAAAATTCCACGAAAACTACTTTTTATAAATATTCTACATGACCTTTTTTCAAGATCCCACCTGCGCCATTTTTACAAGCGAAGTTTCGTCTACCTGCAAAAAAATCAAACATTTCCTGCGATGTAAAGTACACACAAATTTTTTTTTAAATTAAAGAAACGTTTCAAGTTTGTAGAGTAGCAAGTTTTGGCAATTTTGGTGAAAATTCTATTATGGTTTAAGCGTAGTGTTGTACACACATTGACGGAGAGATGTTTTAAAAAATACATTTTTCGATATCACTATCCCCCCCCCTAGATCTGTTATGTAATACGACACACACAAAGAAAACACTCGTAGAATTTCTGCCACTTTACATGTTTCTCTATACTACGTTTATATCCCTCCTATTCTAGTATACGGGAAAGTAAAGATGGTAACATTGTTTGAAAGTTCTGCTCAAGGTCACAGGGAATTCCCAATTCTTTTATACGCTAACCCTTTCCCTTGGAAAAAAAATATTAGCACAAACTCCTCTTTTTTAATATAATCGGGACTATCATCAATTACGTTCTTTCACGTAAGCCGAAACGAAACATTTTTTTGAAAAATTTCAAAAAAAATCTATTCTGATAAAACGGACTTTTACAACACTACTATATCAATACAATAAAGACTACTGTGAAATAGGAAACTATTACATTCGAAAGCCTAAAGTTCACTAAATATTAGGGAATTTGAATAATTTCAAACATCGTTTCCGAGCAGTGTACCTCCGAATTTATTGCAATATTTTTAACTCATCTGACAAAATTACTCAAATTGGTTGATTGCAGTTCTTATGTCTTTATGATAGTTATATTTTCCAATCCATCTGCCGCTGTTAAGTAACTGATGAATGTATGTTCTGCCACTTTTAAATTGCGGCGCTCACAGCCGCAATAGAAGCCTAGTCGAATTAACGAATCCACATACAAATTAGCAAGTTTGAAGCGCAGGGAGACAATTAGTGGCAGACTTCTAACAACTAACGCGACGAGACAGAACAGCCGCGAGAGTAAGCGACGTATCGCGAGACACCGATCCCTCAGGACGAGATAAGTCGCAATGCAGACACGTATCTGAAAGCCCTTTTCCTCTTAAGCCGAAATGCTCAATTTATGAAGAGGCAACGCAGGACCAGTAATAAACCACTGAGGCTACAGGGGCGTATTATTTCTAAATGTTCCGCTATATTATACTACACAAACATGCAAAAGTGTTTTCAACCAGCAAAAAATTATTTTCCGTGCCGAGACGAACTCAGGTCCTCCGAGTCAACTCGCCGTCAGCAATACCACTACCTAAGGAACGAACTCGGGCCGACGCTTCAAATGTAATTCTGAAACCAACGTTTTTCCAACACGCAATTTTTGAAATTTTCGACAGTACGGAGAATTTGCAAAAAAGGGAACTATCACAACAATTTTTTTACCGTCCGTGGTTACATACGAGGAGAAAATTTAACGACAAAATTTGATGCGGTTTTGGGAATCTTTTTAATTGCATTTATTTCGGACACAAATTACGGGAAATGTACTGCGTTTTTCAAACAATTGTAAATGGTCATTTTTAAAGAGATGGATTTTTACAAAATATTTTGCCGAAGGCAAAAATATCTTTACATTCAATTATATAGAAATTAACTTTTTGCAATTTTTGAAACTACGCAGAGATCGCTGAAAATGGGACTAACACCAAGTTTTTTACGGACCCTTGATACATATGAGAAGAAAATTTACAGAAAAAAGTTGCAGCGCTTTTAGGGAAAGAAAATATTGATCCATCGGCGAATTCCGATTTTGGAGAAAATCGGATGAACGGTTTAGGCGCTAACGTTGACCACGGACGGACGTTTTGCCGTCAATCGATTTTTCGTTAACTAGGACCCACAATACATGGATTCTGAATACACAACGCATTATTGGAAGTTATTTATTATATATAGCAACATAATTTATCTACTTTTTCATTATCAGGGCCCGGAAACAAAGTATTTCAGCCGAAAATTCGGGGTTTTCCGCGCACGATTATTCATCTAAGTGCACTTTATCTTCTTCCGCAGTAAGTGCTAGATAGTAGAAAACCAAATGTATCTGATTCTGATCCCTATCATTCCGCTTAGACGAGATGTAATAATATGTACCGAGAATTCCGACTTTTTCATATGAGCTACCCAATCGGAGAAACCTGAGGGACTGAAGTAATTATACAGCAGGGATTTCCGACCGATTTCTTTAATCGACCCCTTCTGTGAGAATGAATGATTCATCGAAACCCTTACATTTTCTCAAACATCCAGCATCCATAATCACGATACAAATAATTCCACATAATGTCTTAATGATAAGAATTTGTATCCCTATATTCTCGAAAATATCTGGAATTTTCAATTATCTACACGTTTTCGCTTTTGAGTAGCTGAGTTTCTAATCGTCATTGAAATGCAATGGTTACAAAAAAAGTCATTTTTTAAACTGGCCGTAACATTTCTCCAAGCTTACTGCGGAGGGCATTTTCTTGCGGGATAGAGTGTAGTTGTCAACGCGTTGTTATGATTTCTTGAGCTTCCTAAACATCCTAATTCCTTAATTCCTACGAGTGAAATACAAAAGGGGGGAACGAATTAGAGTTAATTATTGTTCGTTTTGTTGCTTTATATCAGAAAACAGTTAAGTGCATTAATTTTCTTTTTAATCAATGGGATATTGATTAATATGCCGTCAGTTCATAATTATGCTACTGACACCTTGGTCATCACTGACACCCTTCAAAATTTTATCGACCCGCAGGGGGTCTACACCGTTCACGCTGGGAATCCCTGTCATAGACATTCATGAGGGTTCATACTGCACTTACGTAATACAACTGAGGGGTTTCATCTAGTTATTTGCTACAATTTGCTGTATCTGCTGGGACATTTCTTATCGGCAAATTCCAAACGCATTAAAAGAAATAAGGCGGGAAAAATCATAAATTCATTACTATGCACGTCTACTCTACGAAGTTTTGGTGCCTCCTGAAAAATATCTAATTTGGACTAGATTGGTTTTCCTAAGAAAGCTTCAATTGTATGGACTTGTTCAAGGAACAGCACATGAGACGGCTAAACAAATTCTAAAATGGAAGTAAAAGTAAACCTGTTTTAAAAAGAGTAACTATTAGAACTTAAGTCGGAAAATGCTCAGGAATGAGAATAGTATACTAATTACTATGAACAATTTATAGCGGCGAACTTTTAAAGGGAAAGTGGAAGAGTGATCCATTGAATTACTGGAGAACATGAAAAAGTGGGCGCTCATGGGATAATTATTACGCATTAGAATAATGTTCCCTAATTCCTAACCAATGAGCTGTCTGAGAGCATGCCTCCCATTAATTCAACCTCCTGCCTAACAATTGCAGTAACTACTTCTATTTCACGAGTGACCGAAAACTCTCATGCATTTGGCGCGTCTATGGTCCTTAAAATTGCAGGCGATGCCATACCGCCTTTAGTCGGGTTACCAATGAAACCACAAACGCCGCTGGGCGATTTCATTAGGCAGTGGAAAATGTTTATTCCCGTACATTCGCTGCTATTCCTTACACACCTCGCCTTCTCAAGACGCTGTCCGTCAGTCCGACTCCCGTGACCTCTGCACTGCACTTCCCACGCCCCGTTTGCAAGTAACAGCGGAGCTCCACAGGAGTCAATTTCCGGGCTCACACCGGCTGAGTCAGCTCAGGGCAACAACTGCTGCGACTACAGCGACGATGCTCGGGAGATCCTACGGTTCTTATTCCGACGGTGGCGGAATTATAGACGCTAGCGATACTTCGACTTTTCTTTCTTAGAGCACGGGGGGGGAGTGTCAATAAAATGGAATATCTCACGGTATTTCGCGTCGTTCTCCGTTGTGCCGCCAGGAGTCGTATGATCGCGACTGTATCGAGCAGTACTGGCGATCATGCGGCTCCTGGCGGAACAAAGAAGAACGACGCGAAATACCGTGAGATATTCCATTTTATTGACACCCCCCCGTGCACCATAAAGAAAAACCGAAGTATAAATAGCTAGGTCCCATTCGCAGTCTGGAGAAGAATTGTAGGGGCCATGCGATCTGTAGCGTTTCATGGTTTCTCCTAACAAAACTAGGCGAATGCCGGAGCAGTATCTTAACAAAGAAGCCACGAGCCGCACACGATCCTTCCTTCCTCATCCTCGTCTCCACCTCTCTGCTTACACGCACACAGCACTACACCACCACATACATTGAAAGATCAACCGAGCGTTTATACTTCGATTTTTCTACAGTGGCCGATGACACAGGTCATTGTTACACTTCCTGCCAATGAAACTTTTCAACAGTGTAACGTAACAGTATAACATATTTTTAACAGTGGTAACAACGACCCAATGTCATCGGCTACTATAGAAAAATCGAAGTATAGCGCTTGTTCTGTTTGGGGCGTTACCCCGCTGGGGTTAAATGGAAGTGAAGCATCATATTAATCAGGTGTCACAATCCACAGCCCATTGCAAAAATTAAACTAGTGGTGCTACAGAATGGCACAGACTTTCCCGTATTAGTTTTCTATTTTCCTGGGTCTTCGCTAGCTATTCGGAATTGCCACATACTCTTTCTTGCCAGCTACCATCTATCATCGCCAAAAGTACATTTTTTGTCATTTCTTAATTTTTTTCGGTTTCCTATTGGTAGAACAGAAACATTAATTTTAGAATATTAAAGAACACAAAACCTAGCCGTAAATGGCAATTTTCTTTAAAAATTATGTGCCGTTTAAGAGAAAATGGCGTTTTAGCACTACTAAAAATGCGAAATTTGAAGCTCATTTTCACAGAAAATTTTGAATTTTCAAAATACTTTATTTGAAGTTATTTGAAGCACTTACACTCACAAATATAATCATCTTTACAAATTGCAGATAATGTGCATATTAAAGATGTGAGAGATCTTTCAAAAAATTTACATTTATATAATTTTGAAAAAAACAAAAAACTCAAAATAAACTTCACGCTAAACTAATGAGTGTAATTAGCACTATCCGTTACAAAAGTTTCAAGAAAAAAATTGCAGCCATATACGAGAAAATGACGTTTGAGCATTTCTAAAAATGCCGAAATTTGAGCTACTTTTCACAGAGAACGGTAGTGTTTTCGAGAAACTTTACTTGACATTATTTAAAGCATATATACTCCTAAATATAATAATGTAAAAAAATCGCCGATAATGTAAATATTAACGACGTGAGAGACAAGTAAAAAAATTTACATTTTTGTAATTTTTGAAAAAACCAACCGATAGACCAAAATGGCTTTTATGTCATTGATAGAGTACATTTACCACTATCCCTACCAAAAGTTTAAAGAAAAAATTTGGAGCCGTTTTTGAGAAAATTTTGTTTTTGTAATTTTTTAAAATTGCACATATTGCACGCAATATTGCACGAAAACTACCAAAATTGTGAAAAACATTTACATGACCTTTATGAAATAACTCAATATGCAGAACAAATTTTATTTGAAGAAAAAATCTCTATCTTCAATTTTGTAGTTGGAGAAAGACGCCGAAAAAAATTCAAACTTTCACAATTTTCGAAAATTCAGAGCTGTACGTGAAAATCGGACCTATGCCATGTTAAAAAGTGTATTTTCCTCCATTCATACAAGAAATTTAAAGAAAAAATTTGGAGCCGTTTTTAGGAAAATGTTGAAAATCCCCGGGGGGCTTCATATAAAGTATCCCCAAATTTTAAAGAATCTTTTTCAAAATCACAAAGCTTCGACTAGAATCAGATCGACTGGGGAATATCAATTTTGAAGAAAATCGACCGAACGGTTTAGGCGCTAGCGTTGACCACAGACGGACAGACGGACGGAATGCTGTCAATTGATTTTTAAGTATAAAGAAGCAACAAATCATGGATTTTGATCACACCACGAGATAGAGGATTTTTTTTCTTAATTAGCAACTGGTTTTATCCACTTATTCGTTTTCACGGCCCGGCAATTAATTTTTTTTTCCGCCGAAATTGGCCATTTTTTCGCACAGCATTACATAACTTTCCCTATACTACGTATATCACTCCGTGTATACTTACGTATACGGGAAAGTAAAAAAAGCTAATTTCATTGGATTCAGAATTCAACTTGGATTCCAGAATTTAAGAAAACTTGCAGCAAATACACTTCTCCCCATAGTACTTCACACAGTTTTTAGCTTTTTGACCTTAAATAAATCAACGATCCACTCCGACAATACGGAGATGCACGAGAGCCAATTTCCGGGCTCAGCGCCAAGAATGGGATGGGCGCATGACACACACACACACACACACACACACACACACACACACACACACACACACATCTCCCGAGAGGCGATACGCCGCCTTATCAAGGAGACCCAATTACCTTATGCGGCGATGGCGGTGGCGATGGTGTCGCGCGCGAGAAAACCACGACGCCAACGCGCGCCCGGGCGTTTATCGCGCGCCGACCACAAGGCAAAAGGCGCTCCGCCGCACAACTGAAGCGGCGGCCAATGGGAGAAGGCGAGGCGAGTACGTTAGCGAGAGGGAAGTTTAAACGCCAAGCAGACGCGTTCAAGAGTTCACCCCACAAGAGAAATAAAACGATTTTCAAAACATGCGTTTAACAAGAACTATAGTGTTATAAGAACTATCAGCCTAAATAAATTAGTCTGAAAATTCAGTTACCCGGCCTCTACCCCAATTTACAATTAATTCAACAATAACCATGCCTTAAAAGTACAAAATCTATTATAAAAAGTTCCATCACACACAATATGTAACTGAATCCAACTACACTTATTTGATGGAATATGATTGATGTAACAAATACGTGTTTTGTCATGTCAGATTTTCACAGAAACTCAAGTTCTTCAGTCCATGGACAGAACTCTTATTAAGTTAAGCCATAAGTCTAATTAAGTTTCGAAAACGGGAAAAAACTATATAGATGTTCCTTATCTTACAAAAGCTATACCAGAAAGAAAGAAAGCAATACGGGCAAATTGGACAGCATATAAACAAAAACATAACAATGTGGCGTTAGTGAAAACACGACGTGCCGACGCCGCCGTCGGTCGGGAAAGCCCGCGTGCACACACGCACATCTACGCAACAAACCTGCGAGACAGGCAACAGCCGCGTGTTTCCCGGTGGCAGTAATGCGTCACGTCCTCGCCGCCACCCCCCCCCACTCCCCACGCACGCAGATGCACGCACATGCGGGCGGCGGCAGAGCAGCGCTTCTTTCGAAAAACGCCGCGCGCCGCGATGAATCAGCGGCCACCCCTTCCCCTCCGCCCGGGGCGGTGGGAGTGGCAACCGTCGGGGGGGGAGGGGGGAGGGGGAGGGGCTCGCCCCGCGGCGTGCCTCCGGCGCCGCGCGCTGCACGAAAGCGCACGGGAGAAGCAGCCACCTCGCGTGGCACACTGCCCATCGCGCACCCGGCAATCGCACTGCAATTCTCCCGTTCCGGTTTTCGTTCTGGTACGTCGCCGCCGCCGCACCACCGCTCAATTGCAGGTTCCGGTTCTGCTCCGGCGAAGAGTACTGAACCGTTACAACCGGTTCTTTTGCGCCCCCCGACCTTTACTCAAGTCCTCACGAGGCAAGTGCGTTATGCTCGTACATGTATGTCTCTTCTTGGATATTAATGGTTCTAAATAACTTCGAAAATGCTACGTGAAGACGCAGAGCTTGCAAATCACTGAACGTGACCAGCCGTCGGGGTTGTCCTTCACCTACATAACTACCTATGTTTTTTTTAAAACATATTTGCAGCGTGTTGAAATACAAGACTATCATTTCTGATTAGTGAAAGTCATAGCAATTGCAATAAGAAAGGAATACGCTAACACCTAATGCCGACGTTAATGAAGGTCAATTCACGATAAAATAGTTTACTTAAAATAATAAAAAAAATAAAAATTCCTCCATAGTTATAAGGACATTTTCAGGTCATTGGCTTTTCTTATTTTTGCAGATTGTTAGGCGGGAAGACGGAAAATGAATTGATTTCTTTACATTGGATCACCGTGTTCGAGCAAACTGACGAAATTGATGAACTAAGACCCAATTGGTCGAGAAATATTAGGCGGTATTACCGCCAACGAAACGAAAACATTGAAACAGCAAAATCCGCTTTCAACCACTGACAGTCTCGAAAATAAGCGCTGAAAGAATTTTCCATTATTGCACAGACTAGTTGTAGTAGAGAAGGGTTTCGGACAACATGAAAGCGGCGCCTCCGAAGAAAAACGTGACAGGAAGAGGATGAGCAAGAGGATCGGGAAAAGGAGCAGGATGAATACACGAAGCAGGGGGGAGAACGAGGTGGTGGCCGGGAGGTAGCGAGAGGGGGATGCTGGGCAGGTGCAGAGGGAAGAGTCGGAGAGGCGTCAGAAGAAAGCGCGTCCGCGGGGCCATGGCATGCGGGCGATTTCCTTCGCCCGCCCCCACCCACCACTCGCCGTTGCCGTCCGCTTCTCACTTCGGAATGTGTCTGGGTGCTCTCTACCCAAGAGCAATCTACACAATTTTCTCAAATACTCATTATTATCGTAAATTGCAATCCCTATGCGAAAACTAATGAATCCACAGCCCTATATTTAGAAGTTGAAATGAATAAATGCCACCGTAGCCTAAGTGTATTTAGTAGGCTTGCGTTGTGAAGATTAACAGCCAGCTGAGAAGAATGTCCACGTTAGGAAGAAGACGCATGTTCCAACAATGTTATTACCATGTTCCATGCATATAACTGCATTCATTTATATTCACAGTTTTCTTCTCGGTGTCGACTGAGAAATTGAGTGATAAGCCAATATAACCACAAAGAGCACGTTTGGCATCAAACATCAACATTGAATAAGAACCTTGTCAATTAAATTTGCATGAAAATTATATCAATTAAAAACGATTAAAAAGTAAAAATAAAATGACCTCTGTTCGAAATCAATGATGAAGGCTTCTGTGGTTATAACTCGTGGACAAAAAGTAATAATGATGAGAACTGCGAAATTTTGAACCCCAATAGATAGATATGTTCTCATTTCATCTCTTTCGCTTGAAAGGCGTAATTCCGTAATTAGCGTTACCTCCGATAGTAAATTAACAATATGTGGCAAGGGGGGACTCCTTCTCCTGAACATTTTCGCAGGGGTCCCATAGCTGTGCCTGATATAACATTTGGTTTCCGCCAATATTTTCAAAAACTGTTTTTTTTCCCTTTTTATCTGACATTTACGGATTAAAAAATGAAACAATTTATATTAATAATCATGTTATAATTTAATTACCTTTATAGTATATTTTATTTCTTTTCTACTAAAATGTCATATGTAATATTAAAAAAAACAATGGAAAAAGAGGCCCAATAATGTAGTTCCCCAGCCGATCCACCAATCCATTTGTTTTAGGCTGCGAACGTCAATGCAAGTAACCAATGCCAATGCTTGTAAACTATCAAATCATAAGTTCACTTTCACTAGGAAACAATGTTCATTGCATTTCACATCTGCAGTTCTACCTCGGTACAAAAACATCGAGCAAACTCATTGATCCCCTTCGCTATACGCCAACACACTTTCACGAAGGCAAAGCAGTGGTTCTAAAAAGTGACGCAAGGCAATAAAAAAGCAAAGCACGGCAGGCATTTATGATACAGTCGATGGAGACTTGAAGTCTACCTGTGGGAACTCGAAACGATCCCCTCTCCCCGTTCGCCAGCGACTCATTGCAAGAAAGGTGGACATCAATTTTAGCCAAATACAACGTAACTCAAATTTCATGAAATAAACCCAATGAATAAATAAACTATGGTTCCAGAACTTCAAAGATAAAATTAGGAAGTTCACATCGAGTCGTGTAATCAGTCACCGTCCAGCAAAGTTATTATTTTATTATGCCCCCAATTATACTTCGTAATCAGCAACAGCAACAATCGACGCAATAACATAAAAATCAAATGCAGAATTGGACAACAGCCGCTACCTCAGAGACAACGAACTATCAAACCATCACCAATAAGAAGCAAACTAGTACAATGCGCTCGGCGTTGCAGTAGGTCACGGCCAGCGCGTCGAGGCAGGGGTGTCGCCCGCCCGCTGGCACGCGGGAGCGGAGTGGGGCGGGGCGGTTTCGAGCTCATAATCCATGTAATGACCAATTCCCAAGCGTCGCAGCCACAAGCTTTATTATGCTATTACTTCTTTGCCAAATACGTACACTACAGACGTTGCCGCACGTACAAAGGCAGTTGTTTCATATCTACGCAGAGCAAGAATTTAACTTAAAAATATTTAAGTGACAATTGTTAAGAGATTTTTCACAAGTAAAGAATGTACATGTTCCAATGTGATGTTTCGTCGCCAAAATATCTGCCCTCTAGTGTGACTTTTGAGGCAGACAACTGTCAAACTGGGCCAAATGGCTTTGGATCGGCATGCAACTAGCGGGCAGGTGGGTGCAGGGCGAGGAGGGGCGGAGTGGGGCGAAGTGGGGTGGACTTGGACGAGGCGGGGCGGGACGCGGCGGGGAGGGGGCGGAAAGAGGTGGAGAGAAGCGGAGAGGAGCGGGGCGGGGTGGGACGGATCGGGGAGGAGTGTGGTGAGGAACGCAGGGCGGGGCGGGGAGGCGTGGAATGCAGTGCGGAGGACGCGGGGTGGGGCGGGACGAAGCGAAACTGAGAGAAGCGGGGCGGGACGAGGCGGGGAAAAGCTGGGCGGGGCGGGGCAGGGCGGGGCGGGGCAGGGCGGGGCAGGGCGGGGCGGGGCAGGGCAGGGCAGGGCAGGGCAGGGCAGGGCAGGGCAGGGCAGGGCAGGGCAGGGCAGGGCAGGGCAGGGCAGGGCAGGGCAGGGCAGGGCAGGGAAGGGCAGGGAAGGGCAGGGAAGGGAAGGGCAGGGAAGGGCAGGGAAGGGCAGGGAAGAGCAGGGAAGGGCAGGGAAGGGAAGGGAAGGGAAGGGAAGGGCAGGGCAGGGCAGGGCGGGGCGGGGTAGATCGGGACGGGTCAGAGGGTTGGGGCCGGGCGGGACGGAGTGGGGTGGAACGGGACGGGACGGGACGGGGCGGGACGGGGCGGGGCGGGGCGGGGCGGGGTGTGGTGAAATGGAGAGAGGCGTGCGCGACCTGCGCCATGCACAGGGCGTGGGGTGTGGGGGGCCTGGCCGGATGGATGAACCTGGACGCTCCGCCCCCTCCACGCGCTATCGCGGTGCCCGGGGCGGCGCGGCGTCTGTCGCTCCGAATGAAGTGATTATGGAACGCTCCTCCGGTAGAGCGCGGGCCCATCGCCAGGGATGTCCATCGCTCATCAATACCTTTCTAAGGACACATGTGGAAAACAAGCATTGCAACATTATTATTATAATTGAATTATTAGCGTTTCCGTCTTTCTTTTTGCGAATCCGTAGTTCATTAATCGCATTCCCCATGAACTCAATTTATTTTAAACATTTAATTGCAATTTTAATTCATGAAATGTATCACTCCTGAACTTCATTCTATTTTTACAAACTTCATAACACTTTTAATCGAGGAAGAACAGTACGCAAAACTGTTGTGGTTCCTAATACCGAAGAAGCAATAAGCTCAAAAATGCGCCTGGTTGCGCGAAACTTTCGAATCATTTTAAACATACTCAAAAAATGTCTCCATGATATATTTAATTTACAACTAACAGCGAAAAATGAATTTAGTACTTTAAAACACACAGGTATATTGAAGAAATAAATAAGCTTTTAGTACAGCGATCCACAGGCATGTCATACATTTACTGCGGGAGGGAGCATGAAAGAAAGTGAATCACAAGCGAGAACATTTGGGAAATTGTAGATTAAGCCATTATTTTTATTGATTGAAGTTAACAAGTTGTATGTAGAATATTAAAAACAGTGAAGATATGTCTCAGCAATTCATCAATTCAATACTGTATTGTCATACTTAGAAAACCATTCAACATGAACTAAAGTGTATATACGTATGGCATACTGAATTACCTAAAACTATATTTTTACCAACGTCCAATTTTGTAATGTTGATTGGATTGAAGAATGACCTGCAACGGCCAGTAACTGCAATATATCTGAGTCGTAACTTGTCTGTGTGAAGGACCAGCAAATATTGTTGTGACAGTAATATTTTTCAATCGTTTCTGGGGCATACTGTTCCTTAAGCGTTTTTCAAGAATTCGAAGGGATCGAAAGCTTTGCTTATACTGGAAAAACCATCATCTCTCTCCTGCAGCATATCAGTGCATTTCGTTTAGTTAATACGTAGTTTATGTCAATAGTAACGAAACGAAATTAGAATAAAACTACTGGATGCATTTGAAAATGTTGGGACGACCTGGCTACCTCTCGCCAGTGACGTTCGTGCACGACGACACTATTTGGTCTGCAATGATTAGTCAGAATTTGTTATTCTATTTCATTTGTGTGTGTACCGAAGTTTACTACACGTTGTCAGGCCTGTAAAAAGGTCGATCGTACCTACCTCGCAGCTCCCACAAATAGAAAGGTAAATCTAAAACATCACTTCGCTTTGAGGATTTTGATATGTTGGCAACACAAAAAAATTAATAACAAATAACACCCAACCGCTCATGTTGTGTTCTTTAATAACAAAGAATGAAAGGGAGCTAATGATAGGAAAATGTAAACATTGGCTGTGGAGCAGGGAAAACACGAGCATACGTAAGTTATCAAGACGCCTGTCAAAAACTTCCCGAGTCAGGGGCACTCGATGAATACTAGAAACGAACTTCGCGTTCACACTTCTTTGCAACACATGTATCAGTGCAACTCAAACATTCGGCAGTGCGGGACACAGTCCTAGCAGAAAACTCGGCAAGAAGATTCTTCCAATTCAACGTAACTGCTCATTCCGATCGTCGAGTTTGTGCCAGGCTTAGCGGACTTGGATCATCTGCGCATGCGCGATGCGAAACTTGAACTGCGCGTGAGCAGTGCTTTAACGTTCGAGGTGGCACCTGGCTCCTGGCGGAGTAGTCCGTCTGCCCCAGGGTCGCGGGCGGTGGGCGACACGCGCGGCGCGGCGCCGGCGCCTGCGCCGTGGACGCCCCTACTTCGTCGCAGCCGTGGCGCGGCGGCTGCCACCGGCGGCGGCGGCGGCGGCGGCCACTTTCTCGAGGCAGGCGGTGGCGGTGGCGGCCGGTCTGATGAAACTGGCTGGCCGCATAGAGGAGAGATACAACTAGAGTGCGCGTGACCCTACTGCGCATGTTTCAACATGAGCTGGTCGTATGTCACGTGACTTTGGGACACCGGCAGCTCGTGTTGTATGCGCTTGTATGTATCTTTGCGTGCTGTTTGCTGTTTCTGGTGCTCCAGCGTTATTGTTTTGCGACGTTGTGGATATTGGTTCACTTCTTACGATCCACACGTGTGTGAGATTTGTTAGAAATCATGGTTCAGTATTGTTGTTGTTTTGGCTGCAACGAGAAGTACGTGAAAGAAGGAGTCACGTTTCATAGGTAGGTTATTAATTTGTTTTAATATTTTGTTATACCCTTTTAGTTGTGCGAAATAAATATCTAGATGCTGATTCATGCATTTTCGGATGTATCATGGATGGTTTTAGTGGATTTGTTGTGCATTCTAGTTTTCCTAAAGATGAAACAAGGAAGAAAGTGTGGGTGCAAAAGCTTAGGAGGGAGAATTTTACTCCTACAAAATTTTCTAGTTTGTTCAAAACATTTTGAAGAAAACTGTTTTGATAGAGAAAAGTTTGGAGGTGTTTGGCTTAAAGCTGATGCAGTACCTACAATATTCAATTTTCCCAAACACTTGAATAAGCAAACTGCGAGAAGAAAATCTCCTGTAAAAAGAACAACAAATGTTGGTAAGGTTATAGGAATCTTGAAATATTTTCTGTGTAGAATTGTAATAATTAATGAGGAATGTTTTTCTGATACATTTGTCTGTTGTTTCAGCAACACAATCTAGTTCAAAGACTTCTTCATCTGTACCTTCTGCAGATGAGTCACACTGTGTAAATAATGACACATCATCAACTGAAAGGATTTCTGCAAGCAGAAAGCGTCCTTTGAGGTATGTGCTACTTGACTAATATTCTCTCAACAATAGGATTCCCCACAAAACAATGAAATAGTTTCCTCACAATGTTCCTCAATGTAAATTATTCCAAAATTCTTTTTCTTTTCAAGAAGTGAAATAACAGTTTAACTTTCTGTTAAAATTCTACAATTATGTTGTATTAAATTTTTTGTCCATTTATTTATTTCATAGATATATTGGTGACTTCGTTGATGAAGATATGGAATCTCCATTAAAAGCGAGACAAGTGTTAAAGATAGCTCGTAAACAGGTCTGTGAACAGAAAAAAAAGATTGTGCATTTATGGTCTCAGAATATGAAGTTCAGGAGGAAAATTTCGTCATTGGAAAATCTTCTTACTGAAATCAAGAAAAAGCACAAATGTCTGATGATGCTCTTCACGTCTTAGAGGTGTGACTTTTAATACACTCTCACAGTATGATCTAATTAGGAGTATTTAATTTTAAAGATCTTAAATTTCACTTGTCACATTGAATCTCTAGATGTCTATTAGACGCATAACTAAATGAGAGTGAAAGGTGTATTTGTTGAAGTATTGTGTTTGTATATGATGAACAAATTAAATGCAAATTAAGATTATTGTTAATATATCTTACACATGTTATCCTTTGCACATTAGAGTGAGGGAATGAAAGACAACAAAATATACTGTATCTGATACTTTTCTTGATTACCCTGATGAGATGTGTTGATAACGCACTTAGTTATTTTTTGTAAAGTGGTCGTTTAATTTATTTATTTAATTATCTTATCTTCTCATGAATGTAAATATCTATTTTCAAAAACATTTTAATTAAAAATATCATTTATTGAATATTTTTTATTGATATCATTTATTATTTCTTTCAGACGACTCTCCCAGGTCCCAGTAAGGAATTGGTGAAGAGGTCAGTCTTTGACGAAAGAGGGCAGTATCCTCCAGATCTGAGGTCATTTGCCATGACACTGCAATTTTATTCTTCTAAAGCTAATAATTATGTACAAGAAAACGCTAAAAACCGAAAAATTAAGAAAATGACAGAAAATGTACTTTTGGCGGTGATAGATAGCAGCTGGCAAGAAAGAGTTTGTGACATTCGGAATAGCTAGCAAAGACCCATGGAAATAGAAAACTAATACGGGAAAGTCAGAAAAAATACAAGAAATCCATTCTGTAGCACAACTAGTTACTAGTAAACTAGTAAATTCTTTGAAAAATATGTACTTCAGCTTTTAGGTCAAAGACCCCCCATTTCGATCAGGTTTTTGTCCAGTTTTCCTGATCCATTGAGCAAATGCTGTGATGGCCCCTTGTTTTTCTTTTGGACATAAATGTAGCTTCACTATGCCCACATTTTCTTGAGCTTACTTGCTAGTATTTTTAGGAGTAACTGTTACTGTTTTGTTAGTAATACAAAGTAAAAAAATTAAAACCTTCAGTTTGTTGATCGATGCAAATAGGTTTTATATAACTCGGGAGGGAAAATGTCTAATGTTTGTGGTTAAAATATTGGGAAGAGCTTTTGAAGCTCAAGAAAATGAGTGTAGATTGTACTTCTCCTCCATACATCACATACTGTTTTTGACTAAATAAATCAAAATACAAATCAAAGATAAAAAGCCTTTTATTTTCCTCTACAAATCCTTGAAATATCCTTTTGATAACTTGCTATTATAAATGTCACTAATGTAATATGAATGACTGATGAAATATCATTTTGATAACTTGCTATTATAAATGCCACTGATGTGGATCAATAGTAAAATGACTAGCATTGAGTAATAACAGAAATTCGGATTAATGCATCCCATGGAGTTAATTTATTTTACAAATATTTTTTTATTTATAGTCCTATGTAATTGTACTTGTAAATCAGGTTTAGTGGGGTACGCTGTTGAAAGTGACAAGTTGGACAAAAATCGGAATTTTCATGTACTTAAGCAAATAGAGCAGAAAAACTTAAATTCACTTTTCTGCCATAAGCAACATTTTTAGTGTTGCTTAATAAATAAGAAAATAACGCTGTAATGAACCATCTAACGTACGTATAAAAAGAAATAATTTAATGCGAGATGGGTGTTCTTACTGACGCCACCTAGCTGTCCCAAAGTCACGTGACACGGGCGCGAGAGATGTTGATACCCGGCCGGGCCTTCTGCGCAGCCCGGTGCGCACTCTAGTATATCTCTCCTCTATGGCTGGCCGGCCACCGCCGACGCCGCCGCAGCAGCAGCAGCGCGGCGATGGCGGCGGCGGGGGCAGCGGGGGCGGCGTGCCGCTCGTGCCAGCAGCGAGCAAGCGAGCGAGCGAGCGGGCGGGCGGGCGCGCTTTCTCTAGGAGGGCTCGGATCGGAGCCCGCGCTGGACCCCCGCCGACAGCGCCGCGCAGGGTGCGGGGGAGTGGGTGGCGGGAGGGAATGCAGCGGCGTTCGCTACCGACAGGCGCATTGGACGCGAAGCAGGCGAAGGTCCCACAGCCAGGGCAGGGGCGGATCCAGCAGATCATGGGGGGGGGGGGGGGAATGCCCCCTCCATCGTAGATTTTTGTTAAATAATAAACATTTACGTAGTGTATATACGATACTGTACAATATTGTTTAAACAATTACATAGTTCGTACATAAACGTTTAAATCAATTTGCCAAATACAATAAGTTCGGGGGGGGGGAGGATGACCCCAGTGAGCCAGAGCGGGATGTCGCAGTGAAACACAGTTTGCGGACTCCATTTTTTGCGAAATAAAAGGGGGAATTGGCCTTGAATTCTATTCCTACGATCGCCCTTTGAACAATCCGTTTGCCAAGGCGTCCAATATCAACGACATTCATTTTCGAGAAATTGCCTCTCAGTTACAAAATACCTCGGTTTTTCGCATTTCTCTACCGTTGCTTACTACGTGCTTTATTTTTCTTTAAAGATACTATATTATACATAACACCGAGCAACCGACCTGTATACTTGTAGAGGCAACTCGAAAACAGACAGTCCCTTCAGACCGTAACTCTCACAACCGCAAATTAAGTCAGCATAAACATTATCCCATCCATTCATAATTCTCAAGTTACTTGAACAAAATCCTAAGATGTTAATAGATCCACAGATATCGAGTCACTTTGTTTTGTCTGGAACTAAAAAAATTGATTATATTCTAACACTTTGAAGTAAAATAAAAGCTATTACAAACTAAAGCTACATTGTCTTTTTAAAATGTACTTTCATTCTGTCGTACACAATGTCAGAATCAATAATGGAAGCAGTCACCCCACGAAAAAGAACCTACTATTCAGTGGTTTTATTCCTTTCAGGATACTGTGATCGTGAAAACAACAATGATAAATCACCCCAACGAAGTGTCACCCGAACGAAGTGTCGACGAGTTGTATCAGATAAAAAGTTACATAATGCCATGATGACCGTTGACATCACACTATGTAACAGCAGAGTAATCATAACGCAGTTTATGAAGCCAAATATTATTCATTGCTCCTGCTATTATGAGGCGAAGCGAAATCTTGCAACGTTTCAATATAGCATAGTTTTACAAATATAAAAACGAAGAATTAATTCGAAACCAATCTGAACTACTTGAAGGCGACTTACCACACTGCAATAACAATTAGACAATCTTCATGACACGGCAATGCAACATCATCCCAAAAGCCCCAAAACTGCATTCTGGAAACTCAAAATCCGTGTCTAAACTGTTATTTAGATACAGGCACAGAGCTTTAATTATCATCAGTATTTAATGGCGTTTACCTCCAGCACTTTCAATTCATCTACTCGGGAAGTGTGGTTTTAAATTTCTTGTAAATGGTCGGACTTCTCTTTTCATCAGCAGTGCATCCCGTCGTTTTCCTCGTGGCTGGCGCTGTTTTCCCGCTTCCCTTGTTGCCCCGGCTGCGAGCGAGGCAGCGAGATCTCTGTCTCGACAGCGCGCAGCAAAGAAGCGGGGAGTACATCGCAAAAAGGCTCCACTTCACTCTCTTCAAGAGGCAGTCGGAGCGCGATGAAGCGATGAATTATGGAACGTTTCGCGGAAATAGGGTAAAACTACACCCGCGAGAAAGGTGTCAAGGCTGATACCTCAATACGCCGTACGAAATTGAACCCATGGGTTAGAGAAATACATAAGGATGTCTCCAGTTTTCCATGTAAAACGTCTTTGAGTCACGATTTTGTGTAAATATAAGATACTGTTGCTAAGATCATATTATTGAAGGCACAATGTTCCTCGGTATTACTACATAATCCGTCACGAGATAAGACAACCTTCCTTAATCCTCATTATCATATTCAAATACTTAAATGCAAACATAAGTGTCAAGCGATTATCACAAAGAGGGTTATTCTGGTATTCGTCCAGAATGACCCAAGTTTTCTCTGGGCCCTGCGTCATTTCTCCACGAATATATAAAAAAACTTAGTTACGAATTTTTCATCTTCATTTACGTGAATATTTGTATTGTTTGGCCCAAAATTGATGTTCACGTATTTTCTGTGGCAAAGAACTTGTATAGGGGCGTAACTGATAACAAGGAAAATACATTATCCGTACTATCTAAAAAGGTAATCAAATCAGGTCAACGTGGGTTTGTATCAATACGGGTAATTTTATTCCTCAAATAAATTTAAACAGGATACTTATAAGAGATACGATAAGACAAAACGATAAGAGAAGTGATTCAGATATTTATCTCTACGATAGAGTGAAAGGCGAAAGATGTTCCCAAGTATGTACATTTCGTGTTCATATGCGTGAACTCTGAAAATTTAATTTGAAAAAATCTCTTCCAATTCGAATCCCTTACGGTAGACACACTATACGCCAGGGAAAATCGCCATGATTTCAAAGTCCTTTACGAACGTCCTTGGCAGTGAAGCCTTTCATAAAATTAAGAATATTCTAGAACATTTAAGAACATTCATCCAAGAAAGTCTTCTAGTAAAGAACGCATTACTGGAAAAATATTGCAACAATTACCTCGACCCTAGATACGTTTGATCAATAAATATTCAACGAAATTTTCTGAACCAGCTACTTCCCTTCACCATGGAAAACAGCTACAATTACTATCAACCATAAACCTGGTAAACCATCACATAAAACGAAAATTTAAAATGATTCATAAGTCTACTACCAATATTGTCAAAAATATTCGAAAAACTACTCAAAATACTTGATCATATTCTAACAGAAATGGATTTGATACGCTTATCCATTTTATCCACTAATAAAAACCAAATTAACCCAAACGTTTCCAAGTCAACTTTCAAACCAACTATAGAGCTCGCTTCTCAATCACATTCGGCGTTCTCCAGGGAAGTGTCCTAATTCACAAACGAAAAACTTTAAATTTTGCAACTTCCGAAAATTCAGAAAACTTAATGAAAATCGGCTCTGCGGCATTTGTATGACGTTTGGCTTTGCTATATTTGCGTATATTTTTAATCGAGCTATTTTATCAATGGGGGATTTTTTTTTTAGAAAATTTTGAAAATATTCTAGGGACATTCGTGCAGACTTTTTACATACCCCTCCCCTCAAATTACAATATCCGTTACAAATACGAGGGAACGCGTCATTAGCCAGATCCATCGGGAAATATCTATTTTGGACGAAAAATCCTTAAAACTATTTAGGGGAGCGCATTTCCACAGACGGAAAGAAGTACTAGAAAAGAAAGAAAACACTTTCTATACGAAGGTCCCTCAAAATTATTTAAATCTCCAGATCTATTTTTCGACACATTATTCTTTCGCTATTCTAAGTTTACGAGAAATTAAGAAGTGCAATACCGTAAAAACTGTATATGCAGGTCTATGCGTGTGTGTTCCAATTGAGAGTTACTTTATCCGGAACTTAGTGACTGTTATTATAACTATTTGAACTAGTTAGTTCAAACCACTAGAAACCACCAATTACCACTAGAAACATAGTTACTAGTGGTTATGTCCTAGTTAGGATGGTTATTAGTGATAATGATTGTTAGTGATTCCGGGCGCGTCAACTACAGAGGTCGTTAGTCCCATAAGTGCAGTGCATGTTTTCTTACTAGGGAGGTGGAGGTGACCTTTCCCAGCTGGAAGGAGAGATCCGGCGCCGACCTACCGTCGACTAGCGGGGTTCCGTCAACCAGGTATCTCCCTCCCACCAGCGGGGCACCGCCACAGCCGAGACAAGCTCTAAGCCCCCGACCGGTCTCCCGGCTTATGTGGTAATGTAGTGCATGTCTAGTATGTGTAAGAGGGTGAGGTTAAGCAAGGAAGAGGACGGAAAGATCGCGCGCGGTCTGTGGCCCGTTTGTTAGGGTACTGCTCCGGCATTCACGTGTTCATCGGAAAAAACACTGAAAACTATCGATCAGAGCAGCTAGAATTCCAGCAACTAGATCAGAGCAACTAGAATTATTCTCCAGACAGCGACTTAATTCGACCTAGCTGGCAAGTACTAGTGACAATGCCTTGTGGGACTGCCTCAATATGATTCTGAAGAAATCGGCTTCTAAATAGCACACATTACTCAGTTAATTCGTTTGGGGCAAATACATGAAAAACCAACGCAACACACGTAAAAGATAAAATTAACAACCAGTCCATAAGTCGCTAGAGAAGGCCCAATTCAGTTTGCGCCTCCCCCGTTCTCCCCTACTCGGCCGTCGGAGAAACCGCGCGGCGCGGTTTGGCAGGCCGTTTCGGAGCGAACGAAGGCGGGAGAGAGGCGAGGAGCGCGCTGGAAAGCGCCGAATGCAGGCGGAACGCGGGGAGCAGGAGGAAGCGGCATTTGACGCGGCGCGGCGCAGACGGGCGACCCGCGGGGCAACGCACCGCCACCGCGGCCGCCATCAGGTGCTGACAGTGCTCCCGAGTAGGAATGCAACATCCATGTCGACATTTTCAAAACGATCCATGTTTCTTTAAAATGTTGATGTTTAATCCACGATGTATTGAAACCAATGTTTATTGGACATCGATATTTTGGATTCGATGTATTTACGTTTTATTTGTGGATGAAATACGACCATAACCACAATGTTGTAAAACTAAAAATAAGCAACAGTAACTGATGGTACCAATATGTTTGCATTCGATCGAAACGAACGCGGTTTGGTCCGTCTTCATGGGACAACCATCCCTTGCTCGAGATGATCCTGATGGCCTTGCATTTCTTTCGTCTTTCCTGTATTTTGCACACGGGAGAGACGTTGTATGTTGTTGTTTTTTTTTCGTTTAAATTTAAATTAATAAGCACGGCCTTTGTCGAACTAAAATTTGTTGCGCACGAATTTATTGTTAGAGGTTACTAAAACAAAGTTTAAAACGTCGATGGTTTTTGGTCGATGCATCTATGTTTGGCAGTGGCGGATCCAGGGGGGGGTCCATAAACTCTAGGCCTTTTGCCCCCCCCCCCAAGGTCTAGAGTTTGTTAGCTTATTTTACTGGGCAAAATTGGTTTAAATATTTATGTTGTAATTATGTAATTATTTTTAAAAATATAGAATAGTATCATATATACACTAAACAATTATGTACAGTATAATAAAAACATGTTTATTATTTAACAAAAATCCGTGACGGCCCCGTCCAAAATGACCGTCTGGATCCGCCCCTGATGTATTCTTGCCGATGTCGCATCAGTACACCCCAGGAGGAAGCCGCGGAACCAATTAGGCGGCAGAGGTCACCGCTTGACCGCGCGAAATGATGGTCGAAACGGTCACACAACCTGGTACGCGGCGTCACCCGGACAGCCGAGAACTCAACTCTGGCCGCGGAAGCCTAAGACTTCATTCAATTAGGAGGCACACGCCCCGCCGCGCCATGCGGCGGAAAGGAGGGCACGCCCCGCACGGGAGACGAGACTCGAACGGGGCCGGCCCGCGCACGCTGCCTCCAAATCCGTATCGTTCCTACAGTTCATTTCGTTTCTACACCTCATTAGATCCAATTTAGAAAACTGCCGAGGGCGTGAAGTATTTCTCTCTTTCCGAGTTCGTTAATTGAAATCTCTATACTGACACTGAAGGTCCTCCTTCCTCTGCGTGTGTTGGTTCATCTGATATAATGTATGATAATTTGTATGGTTTAGCGACAGGTATGGAATGGTCCTCGAACCCTCGAACTATACTGAATACAATTCAAATTTTCAGATAATTTCCGACAGTTTTTCCGTTGTTTCGAATGGTTGCTCATCCTCTGTACCAGAACATAGAATTGCTGACCAACATACGGGGAAAAGTAGATGAATTAAAAAGAATCAAAAATCAAGTCGGAATAATTACAACAGTTCCACAGTTACAAGTCATCAAAAAAAATGTTTATGCTCTAAAATCTGTGAATATTATGAAGTTGAAAATAAGAAGTTTTGAGTCTCTAGTGCTTCACATAATTTATTTTCTCGAGACTTCACAGTGTTATACAAAAACCGAAGAAAATAGTCATTCCGGGCCGTTAGCTACTTCCCACAAAACAAATAAGGCAGGACAAAAGATAATAAAGGTTATCGTTGAAGTAAGCGCCTTTCACACCCAGGCAATTAGGTTAAGATTTTACGCAGAAAATCCTTGTGATTATTTCCCATTTCCATCCAAAAACATGTTCACACGCACGAACGCGCGGATCGGAAACGAATCTATTCGGCGGCCCCGTGCGGACTGGGAGCGCCTCCCGCAGTCGCGTCCACAGCCTCCGACAGAGCTGTGAACCGCGTTCCTAGATGCCGACTTCATCCATCACGTTAATGCAGCGAAGAGCGTTCACATTAATTAGACCCCGAGCACTACACTTCCTGGTCGGCGCGCGCGGCCCCTCTAGGCCGCAAGGCCGGGGAGCCTCGGCGGCGGCCGTGATCCCACGTTGTGAACTCGCGGGGACGCCGCACAAGAGGATGCAGCCATTCATTCCGCCGTCGCGGCGTGGCGTGGCGCGGCGTGGCGCGGCGTGGCGTGGCGTGGCATGGCGTGGCGTGGCGTGGCGTGGCTACCTGCGCTACCCTCCTTTGGATACGCAACCTAAAAGGCAAGAGCCGTAGTCCGGATGAGGCACGAGAAACAGGCACGCAAAGCTGTTCCTTTCAATGATTGGGTTTGCCGCCCATATTCGCAGCGAGATCGCATGCCGGAGCTCATATTTGCACTGAACAGTCAGAGAACGCCAAGAACAAAGAAAACGTGGCATACCGAAACGTTTTTCTCCTATTAATGTTATTACTCACCATTTAGTCAGATTTTTAAAAAAAGGGAATGACCCTTAAAGATCTACAAAAGATTTCTATATCGCCATTCAATTGCGGATAAATTGTACTGAAAAAGAAGTATCTGGCTTTAAGTTGGAGGTGTAGGAGAAATTCGAAAATAAAGTTGATCTAGCTGAATTCTTGTAATTACATCCCACAAAGAAAGAGCTGCAGAAAAGTCACAACACATGCAGTACGCGGGAAGATGGAAACCCACTCCAGAATAGTTGTTCTGCGAAGAAATTTGTAGCCACCATTACAAACTAGAGTTTTTTTTTTTATCTGTAAGCCTATAATTCGATGTACACCTGCTGGCCTTATTATAAATAAATAAAAAGTTGAAGCCCCTCGCATCCATGTCGGGAGAGAACATTGTGCACCAAGCACAATGCACCCTGCGGGGGTTAACACTCCTGAGTGCAAAAATAGGTAAAGTTTACATTTAAAGATTTTTTCTAGTAAATTCAGAAATTCAAAATCATTTCAATTTCCGTGCGTTACCGTGCCGTTACCGTTACCGTGTTTCCGTGCGTTACGAGCGATATGGTCTGATATGGACTCACCCTCTCACCTCCCCATCATTTCAGAGCAGTCGGGCAAACTGCCGAGATCAACAATACGGGGAAGTCACGAGTGGGTCGCCCGAGTAATAGATATATGGTCTGCAATCATATTAAAGGTTTTGGTAGTGGCCCTTGAGGCCTCGCAAGTTGGACACCCCTGTTATAGCCTTCGCTCCTCACCTGTGTGTGAAGTGTGTACATCGGAAAAGAACCTTAAACATGGAGTTCACGACCAAAAAGATCGTACTGTGGCAAAACTCATGAACACTAAAATGTCATATACAATCTTTTGAATTTATTTTGTGATCGCATTTATTTGTCGCTATTTAATCAAAATCGTACTTCAATGCTGATGCTCATCCACAATTTACATTCATGTCATTGGCTCATAAGAAATTATGTAAAAGTCTGCTTTGTACTCGCAGACATCCTGCATATTCTCAGAAAATTGTAACAGATTGAAGTCTAATAAATCAACGGTAATTCAGATAGTGCCAAATATTGTAACTCAAAACCCAAACTACCTAACAACTCTACTACAGTCTTCGTGCAACTCGCATTACCAAACGCGCATGAGTGAAACTTTTCAAAGCGTATTCTTATTGTCTGTTGTACTGTAACGAAGTAATTGATAAACATCGAATCACATTCATTTATGAACATTCAATAAGATTTGCTTTGTACAAATATATTTGTTCAGGTGGCAGCCGCAATGTTCAAGTTGGATTCACTACGACATCATTGGCTCACATCTGCCGGCGGGGGTGACTGGGATAAGAACGGTCATGTGTATTCCACTAGTTGGACCAACATCACGAAAGAATTACGATTCCTGAAAGCGTCTAGACTTTCCGCGGGGCAGCTCCAGAGCTCGTATCTTCAATTCTTCTGGATAAATGAAACAACAATTATAGTATACTCCGATTTAAACAGTGGCACTTCCAAGGTCAAGAGCTGGACGGAGAGGGGGACACACTCATCCAATCGGGAGCTTCGTTACAACTTTCATTTTTGGTATTGGAGCTCCCGATTGGATGACAATGTCCCCTCTCCTTCCACCCCGTGACCTTAAAGTGCCACTAAGTTTTAATGAGTATAATCACACGAAAGCCTGGCACTAAGAAGATAAGCATTTCCGAGACAACGACGTGATAATCAGTTCGGCGATTCTTTATCAGATATCTGCAATTCCCAACACACACACACACACACACACACACACACCACACACACACACACACACACACACACACACACACACACACAACGCACGGTGCTACCGACGCAATTGCGGGGAAGTAGACAAAAAGTATCCTCAAAATATGCCTGAAAAGGCATTCTTTTCTCCTTCACACTTCGATGGATTCAGTAACATTTCATTGTGTTTTTTAGGCCAAGAAACAATAACGTAGCTATCAATCTATTCAATCATACATCAGGAGAGTACATAAAATCAAAGAAATTGCGCTTCAGATTATTTTTCTTTACAGCCGAGTGACATAACTCGCATTACGTAAGAAACAGATGTCTTTTCAAGTATCACTGTATAAGATGCGCGTTCTCTAACTATAGCACGATTTACTGACAGGTACTAGAGAACTCAGCAAGTCATTGCTGAAAATCACCAAAATAATCTTAGGTAATGTACCAATGACCATTACAAAAATCCGTCGTAATGCAGGGTGGCATTCACATAAAGAGCAAAGGACTTTTTAAGCTTTCATATTAATTTTCTTTTCTGTACTAATAAAAAAGTCCAACTACTTCTTAACAATAAATGCGAAGTAAAGGTGTTACGTCAAAGTAATCAAACTGGGAAAATATATTTGTTAGGCGTAATTTTAATGATTACGAAAAGCTTCATTACGCTGCGAAATGTTTGTGAAGAATGGTCCTTCACTAGATGCAGAGTGCGGAAGAGATTATATCTGCACACTACGACGGAAAGAAAACGTGAAACTACGCAGCTGTATGCTCGAATTTGTCTTTTCATAAGATGACTATACATAGGGAAGCAAAACAATTATTCTTGGATATTATAGATAAAAGTGATATATGCGACGGCACATCAATAGTTCAACGATGATTGCTCTCCTATAACTGTAATAATGTACGACCTTACAGAGAGAGTTTGTTTCAAATAACTCCTCACTCCTCCTCCTAACTCCTAATAACTTTATCTACCACAACGCTAGGCTTGCTAAAGAGGTTACGTACTAACCTGCAACTTCTGGAAGCCTCTTCCCTTACATCGAAATGAAATATCACGAGACAAAAACCTTGTATTGCTCCCTATCTACACCATCGATAAGTTTTTGATTGATTGGTGATTCCAGGCGCGTCAACGGCTAAGGCCATTTGTCCGGTATGTGTAGTGCATGTTTTAATAGCTGAAGATAGCGGTAATCTTCCTCCGTTGGATGGTGAGATCAGGCGCCAACCAACGTCGCCTTGCGGGAGTTTTCCCTAACCAGGTATCTCCCACCCTCGGGGCTTAACCCCAGCAGGAAGAAGCTCTAAGCTCCAGACTGGTCACATGCATTAATATGCGAGTGTAAATGTGCGTATGTACGGGTTGAGGATGGGACAAGGAAGATGAAGGAAAGATCATGCGTGAGCCGTGGCCCGTTTGTTTGAGAACTGCTCCGGCATTCACCTGGTGTTGACTGGAGATATCCCGGAAAACTACCGATCAGAGCAGCCGTCCTCTATAATTCTCTTCTAGACAGCAGCTGAATTCGACCCAGCTGTCCAGCTAGTGGCAAAAAACCTGCCGTCGGGATTCGAACCCTATCAGAGGCACTGCACTGGCATCAGTTGATGCCCTAAGCCACCTTTGCCGGTACCTTCGAGAAGAAAAGTTACAATTCGATTTAATGTTCACAGGTACGAGTATACGCACAAATCCTTAGCGTAGCCATATATTCGTATTAATTCTAATTACGAGAATTTATTAATACGAATATCGAAAAGAATTATCCAAATTGATTATTTCCCATAATAACTTTAGTTTTTCTTAAAATGTAAACAATGCAAATATTTTTCTAGAATTATTTAGCGTACGTGTGGGAAATCGTGTTACGGTGCAATATAGTTAGACAGTTTCAATGAGTTTTGTGTTTCCTCGGGCGGCTAGTTTACATTTAAAACTCTGAAAATTGAAAGAAAAACTTATTTTTCCATAGCTCATTAAAGTCAGAAATCGAAAAAGAATTAA